>JASAND010008580.1:0-13528 GCA_030248195.1 Trissonchulus latispiculum
GGGGTAGCCAAAAGTTGGGAAAGGGTACGCCAAAAAATCTGGGGGGGAAGATTTGGTCGACGATTTTGGGCTCACCAAAGGAAACTATGCTCACCCCATACACTCAAAAATGCCATTTTTTACCAATTTTAGCCTAAACTTTCAAAAATTTTCCGGCTTCAACAGATTTTTACCTAAATTTCCACTATTTCAGCTTAAAAAACACCAAAAATTAGTTATTTTTAGCATTTTTTACACAAAAACCCTAAACATTTGTCAAAAAATAGTGCCCCCCATCGATGGGGTTTAGAGCCCCCCATCATAAATTTTGGCCTAGAATGAAGCCAAAAGAATACCCTGTTTATAATGGGAACATCCAGTCTCAGTTTTCGTACGTCTTCGTCGGCTTCAAAAAGTGCCGGGGGGGTTGGAGGAGGGGATGTCGAGGGCCTTTGGGAGGGGGCAGGGCAGGGGATAGAAAATTTTGGAGGGTACCCACCCATAGGTGTACCTGGGGGTGGGTGGGGGTTACCCCTCCCCCCAAATGGAAAAGTGCCGACCCCACCCTCGAAATTTTGGAGGCAGACCCCACCCCCAAATGTCAAAAACCCCACACCCCACCCACCCAAATTTTCCAGACCCCACCCTCAAAATTTTGAAAATGTTGCCTCAAAATTAGTAAAAATTCGAAATTTTTTGCAAAAATTCGAATTTTTTGCAAAAATTCGAATTTTTTGCAAAAAATTAAGTTTTTCGACTTAAATGAGCAAAAATGAAGAAATATTGTTGATTTTTAGTTGGAAATAACGTTTTTCCAGCTGACTCCGCGAATTTTTTCTAACTTTTGACCGAAAATTATTTTTTACCTCCCCAAATTCGATTTTTCCGGGCCCCCCACCACCTAAACCGGCTGACCCCACGCACCCTAATCAGACGAAAATTTTTTGTGAAAACAATTAGAAAAAATTGAATTTTTTCCAATTGTTTTCTAATTGTTTTCTTGCAGTTAATAAATTTTTTTCTAATTGTTTTCAAATTACTTTCTACTAGTTTTCTAAAATAGAAAACAATTTTAAAATATGGTTAATATTTTTTCAGAATCGTTTTCTAATTGTTTTTGTATATTTTTCCAAATAAAAAAACAATTTGAAGATAATTAAGCCATTTTTCTTATTGTTTTCAAATTGTTTTCCAGTTAGAAAATAATTCGAAAGATATATAATTTTTTCTAATTTTTCTACTTGCTTTCTGGCACTGGAAAGTACCATCAAAATCAAAACGAAAGTGAGGCTTGGTGCTTGGAAAAAATTGAAGGAGGGTGTGGGTGTCTCTAAGTCAAACAACAGAGGACTTGCTTGCAAACCGATTTGGGGAAAAGAAAAGGGATAGGGGCAATTGATTTTTTATGGTGTTGATGAAAAGTTAGGTTTTCACTTTTCAGTCAAAATCAGTTATTTTGCAAATTGTTTTGCATTGTTTGCTTTCAAATACATATGAAGCTTTTTATAAGTAGAAAATAAAAATGTTTCGGAGATGACTCTAAGTTTTGATCACTGTTTTTTTTTGTGTTTTTTATTGTGTTTTCGCACACTTTTTTTTAAAAAAAACACACAAAATTTTAAAAAAACACACCAAAAAGCACACTCACATTTTCACCTGAAGGAGCGAATTTTTATTAATTTTAAGCCTAATTTTTAAGTTTTTCCAAAAAATTTTGCGCCTTCGGCGCAAGTATTCACTATATATCTATGTTTTTACTTCTGTTTGTTTTCGTCTAGGCATTAGTTTTCGTGTAGCCTTCATTATTCTAAGCAACGGTGTCATTAGGGACTGTATAAGCAAATTATTCTATGAAATTACGTTTCCAAATTCTGCAAATGACTGGAATAAAATAAACTGTCGAAAAGTAAAAGGATTGAAGGATTTCAGACCAAAATTGTCACAATTTTCAAAAAAATTTGAACGATGGTGGGACTCCGCCCCCCAGACCCCCCATTGTAGCGCAAAAAAGACGTCATCAATGCAAATATTTAACGTTCAGAACATTGAAATATCGTTTATGAAGACTGAGCATGCAATATATGCTTTGTACTTCTTCTGTAAAACGCGAAAAATGCTAAATATAGTTTAAAATGCTGTAAAAACCGTTAAAAACGTGTTAAAACTGCGAAAAGCGAATTTCAGGAAAAACACAGATTTTTTAAAAAAACACACATTTTCTTAAAAAAACACACTAAAAAGCACAGGTAAAATTTTGAAAAAAAAACCCTGGTTTTGATTATAAATTTAATGATAACGAATACAATTTGTTCTGCCGTTTTTTAATTAGGATTCCGTTGCCTAAATTTTCTTGGGGGAATTGAGAAGGTGATAATAATTGTTCCCCCCTTTCAAACCCATGACAGCTGCATTTGTTTTTAGTTTTTGTCACATTTATGAGTGAAAATGGTCGAATGACGTGTAAAACAAGGCTGCGCAGAGTATGTGCGCAAAAAATTGTACGTGTCGAGTTTAGTATAATTTGCCAAGTTTCATTCCCGTACCACTTTCCGTTTTTTTCCGGTTTCTCGCTTTTGATGTCTCATAAGGGGGTTTTGTACATAGGTGTACTCACCCGTTTGGGTTGGGGGGGGGGGGAGGGAGTGATAAGTCCAAGTCTGGCTTGGGGGGGTCTCAAAAATAGGAAATTTTCAAAAAACTGTACCCAAACTGCACGCAAATTTTTTCAGCTAAAAATGGCCCTTTTTGGACATAGAATAGACAATTTTCGACATACATCTAATAAAAAACCACTCGTATTGTGTTTTAAAACCTATTTTCCAGCGTTTTTAACTGTTTCTAGACAATTTTTTCAGATTTTTGAAAAATTGCAAAAATTTAGCATTTTTTTTCTTGTTTGGACCCCATTTTAGGGGGGGGGGAGTGGGGGGTCTGGCATCTCCGTGGGGGGGTCTCACAGGGGGTTAAAAAGTTATGCCAAAAATCGCTTACGAGAGTGATGTTTTTTCCGGTTTCTCGCTTTTGATGTCTCATAAGGGGGTTTTGTAGCTTGAATAACTACAGATAGAAAAATTTTTGCCTATGAAAACCATATATATTCTTGTAGTACAAATCAAAAATAAGAAAATAAGCTAGTTTTTATGCCTCCAGGAGCCGAAAAAAATTTTGGCTGGGGGGCCAAAGTCGGCCAAAACGCTAAAATGGCCAAAAAGTATGCTTCAAAGGCGCATTAATAAGTCAGACTGGGCTATACATGGGGCAATCGGGGTCGTTCAAATGCTATATGATTTTCCGTCCCTGTGCGTAATTTTTCGGTACTGGCCGGCCAAATTTGGTGAATTTTGGGTTGAACTTTGAACTTGCTACATGGGTGGCTCAAATTTTGCATACAAACGTTTTTTGGGACGGAGAATCGATCTGGAGGGTCCGGTCGGTGCCGAGTGCCGACTTCCGGGAACATCGTATAGGACTGTACACAGCCTCTCAGAACTTTGTCTATAGGAGTTTTCTGGTGCGCCCAGCTCCTTCCTCGCATCCGTTTTGCCATCGGACCCATCCATCTTGCTGTGCTGGTTCCACTTTGCCATCTGGAGGGTCAGGTCGGTGGGAGGTCATGTGGTCAAAAATGAAAATTTTCAAAAGTGGTCAAATTTGGTATATATATGTATGTCAAATGTGTGACATTATGAAATAATGTGTGCATTTCTCTCCATTGACACTGCGGAATAGCTAGCCTTTAAACTCCTAATTCGTAACGACTGTTTTTTTGCGAAAAAAGCTGCACTTTTTTGAAAATTCCGCAACTTACTGAGCTCTGCGTACGTATATAATGTTCCGTACGTATATAATGGTGATAGCCACACATCTCGACACTACAACCTGTGAGTTTGAGCCCCTAGGCCCTCTCCATGCACGTGGTCCCAAAAGTCAGTATTACGTAGCCAATAGTTACCTAAAAACTAATGCCAGATTTGAATCTCCCTAGGAAACTCCCTAGGACATATTTTTTGCCATTTGGGACTGTCCAGTTGGTACCTGGAGGGTCCGGAAGGGTCCGGCATGGGTCACGTGACCGTGGGTCATATCCCACCAACATACGAAGTCCTAAGTTTTTCTGCCAAAATATATATATATTGCAAGCTTAACAAAAAAATCACCCGAAATTTTAACAGAAAAATCACCCCACCCTGACTCACAGGAAAGTCGCAGAGACCCAATTTTTTGCATGGTGATAGGATACCCACTAGGGATCGACCGGAATTCCGGTTCCGGTTCCGGTACTTTTTGGTTCCGGTTCCGGTTCCGGTTCCGGTTTTTGAAAACGTACCGGAACCGGAACCAATTTTAGCCTGTTATCGAAAGCAAAATTTTATTAAAATTTTCAAAGAATTTGTCAAACTTGTTTAAAACTTTTTGAAAAACTGCGATTCTTTTTTAACCAGAATATTATTTATTCAAAAATTTTCGCCTGCGGCGCTATTGCATTACTTAGAATGTTTAGTATTTATACTAATAATAATGTCTAATGAATCGTTGTTATGAATATTAATACATTATTATAAAATAAAAATACGTAATATATACTTAAAATCAGATTAGATAGCACAAGTCCGCCGACACTTTTAAGTTTAAGTATTTTATTTAAGTATATGTTGGTAGAAGATACCTAATGCTATGAAATCATTGAAGCGTTGGCGTAGACCTACGCTATTTCAGAATTAGTTGTATGATCAAATGTCAGTTTTAGCTTAAATTTGATAGTTGTAATTGTTTAAATCGCACGGACTAAATTTATTGCATGTTTGTTTAGTAATTAATTTAGTACGGAGATCAACAGAATTATATATTAAAAATATATACGGATGGAACAAATGGCAAGGGATTTTAAAAATATTTTGAATAAACTTCTTGTTTAATTCAACTTTCTGTGAAACCTGAGAAAAACTTTTGGCTTATTGATTAATGGATGAAAATTTATGTATTGCAACCATGCAGAATCCATTTTTGCATTTTACTCAGAAAGCTCCAATAACAAAGTATATAATTATACTAAGGTTTATATATATAATGACAAGCTAAGGAATTAAAAGCCGATGTTCTAAACAAGGTTAGCTTTGTAGCTGATGTTTATACCTAAGTTCATAGCCAAATATATACAGCTAGATTAGATTTTACATTCAGAAATTTGTTTAAGATTTGTAATTTTCAGAATATTTATTTTGTCTTCAGTACAGAGAGAATAAAAGTAAACTACAATTGAAATAGATATCTCCCATTTTTAAAAATGTCAATGGCATCATTATTTTCGCGACAATTTTTTATTTTGTGATTGATTGGAAAATGCTGCAACTTTTCTTGAGGCTCTAGTTAAGTTAAACGACATTTTTGATTATGACTAGAAATTATCAGGCAAACCAGATAAAAAAACTTATGACTTATTTTGTCGAAGGAGCAGTTGTTGGTGCTCCCAAAAAAATTCGTGGAATCAATTTCTATCTACTTATTTAGGTTAATTTAAAATTCAGCTTAGCCAAGCAAGAAATTAAATTCTATTTGCCAGTATATAAATCTCCCTTATGTCAACTTGCAATCGATTAAATTATTCATCGAAATTCGTATATATATATATATAACGTAAAAATATAGATGCCGTTTATTCATCGAAAATGTGCTCGAATAATATATATAAATATTATATAGCATATTCATACAGTGTATATATAATTAAAATTTTAAATTAAAATTTTAAAGCTATAGTAAAGTTTAACTATGCTATAACACAAAATTCTCTTAATAAATTGCAAATTTCATGTTCTTGCATTGAAGTATATAACTACGTATATAAAATACAATTCAAAAGTTATTACAATGTTCTAGTAACTGCAAAAAAAGCGGAAAATTGAGCAAAAATTGTGCAAAACGTCAGAAAAAATTTTCGATTTTTGTAGTGTTAAAGAGCTGGTTCCGGTTCCGGTTCCGGTTCCGGTTTTTTAAAGCCAATTCCGGTTCCGGTTCCGGTTTTTTGGAGTTCCGGTCGATCCCTAATAGCCACATATCTCGACATTATATATATACATTTTTGGGTTACGGGGGAGGTCGAAATTTATGGGGGGGGCATTTTATGAGAGGGCTACTTGAATGAAGGGGAGGTCGTCGAATGGGGGGCGCCCCCTCCCCACCTACCCTCCCATAGTAGAAATAAGCCAGGTAAAGGAAAATTCAGAAATAAATCAGAAAACATTGAGAAAATATTCTGTAAAACTCTTGGGAAGGAAGCTAGAAAATAGTGAGAAAATAATGAGAAAATAATAGAGGTAGTTTAGAAAATAATTAGAAATAATATAGAAAATGTCCTTTTTTTAGGGAAAACAATGAGAAAACATTAAGAAACTTGCTAGAAAACGGTAAGAAATTAATTAGAAAACAATTAGAAAGTGGGCCTCAGTTAGAAAACATTTAACAGAAAATAATTAGAAAACAAATAGATATTTTTTAGAAAACAATTAGAAATAATGTTCAGTTAACTGCTGGAAAGTTTTTAGAAAAAAATTAGAAACTTTTTTCCAATTGTTTTCTAAAACTGGGCTTCGTGTGAATTTCGGATACCCCCTCCCCCAATGATTTCTCAAGGTGATTTTCCCTGGCCCCTCTGGAGACCCCCCCAACCCCCCCCCAGGACCCCCCCAACCCTCCCCCAAAAAAATTTTTCAATAATTTTTATGCCAAAAATCGCATTTTCAGCCGTTTCATAACATAACAGAGGTTTAAGGGGTCATAACTTTATGTTGGGTGTTCCAAAGTTTCGCAAGGATGCAAAGAAATTTTTTTTCGGCAGTAGGGTTGTCAAAGTGTGGAATAGTTTGCCGTCTGAATTTGTGAATTTAACATCGTTACAAGCGTTCAAGACCAAGCTTAAAACTGTTGACCTTAAAGCATTTTGTAAAGTATATTAGTGGTTTCTGCATGCATTTGTATATATATGTATTTGACAGTACAAATTTTACCTGACTGATTCCTTGGATACACGTTAGCAGTTGTCGTCAACTCTGTGTAATCCTGTTCAGTAATGTTTTATCACTAATTAGTGTTATTTTACTGAATAAACCTTTTTTTGTTTTTTTGTTGTTTGTTTCTAATGCCATGCCAATGAACATTCAACTATGAAGTGATTTTGACATTAGACATGGTTTTTAAACTCGAAAACTTGATTACCAACATGTTTCCAAGTCCAAAATAAGGTCAATAATGAGTCAGAAAGTCCATAATACAGTTAAAAAGGTGTATTTCTGGGAATGATAAACACTTTAAGCCAAAAATTTGGACTTTTTTGAAAATTTTTGCAAAATTTACCCTAAAAATACCCAATTTTTGGCCATTTTTCGCGCCGTCGGCGCGACTACCCCCCCCCCAGTTTGGGGGGGGGGGGACGACCCCCCCCCCCCAGTTTGGGGGGGACGACCTCCCCCCCCCAAAAAGTTCTGGGGGGGTTGGAAAAATGGCTTGGGGGGGGGGCCTACCCCCCCCCCCACCTTACACCTATCCCTCCATCCCCCCGGTGAAACCATGGAATGGCCTCCCCTCCCTTGTGATTAATTTCAATTCTGGAAGCTTCTAGAATTATATATATGGCAGTTTTAGAGAAAACTTAGGTATTACTTATTTTCTATATTCGACAAAACTCTTAACTTCAATGTATTATTAGCGAAATGCATTATCGAAATTACAGGTGTAAAATTTGTACGGATTGTTTCAGTTGCAGGTGCTGGTATCCTTTTGTGCAGTGCTTTTGTGGTGATTTTGTGGTGAATTTTCGCAACGCTATAACTTTCCCAATTTTGGGAGTTGGAAAGAGCTTTATACATCATTTTAAAGCTAATAATCTGCACATTCACTTGAGCTTCGTTATAGAGAAATAAGCTGAAATGTGTGCGTAACCTGTGTTTTGCCTACTTTTTCCAAATTTGTCAAGCGATTACTTTAGCTAGAAAGCAGCAATCGGGGCAACTAAAAAATTGCCCCTGGCTATATTTGTTCAGTAGCAGCCCTCCAGCTTGCATTGTGAATGCTCCACAATTTTTCGAAAGAAATTGGTCGTGTTTTTGCAAAAACTACATTTTTATGATAGCAGTTGGAACGCGATCATGCGTCGGATAATTTGTCCCTGTGAGCAGATCGACGCCCTTAGCTTGATTTTACGGCTTGCGTAGTTCAAGAAATGTTGGATTATTTGATTTCTGCAAAAATGACAAGTTTTCGAAACCAAAACAAGTTTTCGACGCCATATCTCACGGTAGAGAAAAGCTAGAAACTTGCTTAAAATTGCAAAAATGTGAAGCTCAATGAGATCTTTCGAATGAACGCAGTCATAACTGTATAGCAGCTGCCAAACGTTCAGAAATTGGGAAAAACCACTCTTACCGCAAATCTCGATTGTTTGAATCGGGATTGCGCGGAGGGTGTTAGAACGCTAAAAGAACTTATTTCGGAAAGTTTCATCAAATTTCATCTTGATTTATGCCGCCAAATAACAATATGTGCCCAAAAGGAATCACCGCCTTAATGCTCTTTTTGTGCTCTTTCACATCGTAGATTCAGATTTAGCATATAAGACTTAAATAAAATATAGCTTATTTGCGCCTGCACGAAGCCATGATGGTAGCAAGCCGACTATTCACTCTCAGACACCAAAATTTTGTGCAAAGATAGCCTGCCGACCAAACGTGTTTAACCAATAGTTACGTCATGTGCGCTTCATTTATACCAATATAAGGTGTAAAATCCCGCTAGGGATGCTACCATCTTAACTCCAAGTAATGATTGAGTACTAATGGTTCAAAGTTGATGTCTCCAAAAGAACCACCCCCTTAAAAATTGAAATTCGATTTAATCTTCATATGGTAACATTCTTTTCGCGCAATTTAAACGAATTAAAGTTAACTCGATTTTTTTCGCGTCAGGGTTAAAAGAGTCACATTAGTTAATTTTAACTAGCTGGGCTAACGAATTAAAATTTTTTAAACTTTCTGTTCGCGAAAAGGGGTTACAACAATTAACTTTTTAACTCTACGGTAGCAAATCCAAATAAACACAAAGACAACAAGTTTATTTCACTCGGCTAATACCAGTTATGGAATACCGATATCATGCTTTGTGGAATGGAAAGTGACTTGGAAATTATATCCTAGAAAACCACAAAGGTCTCATTTCACCAGATAAAAGACAACACTACACTGGTCAACCCACAATCATTACTATAAAAGCTGAGATATTAATTTATATACGTGTATTAAAAATTGATCTAAAACCTAGCATCAATAGACGTGGAGGCTGAAAAAGGTCCCTCTGTGTCTATTGTGCTTAAAATTCTTTCAAAACATTTTCACATACTGCTTAACTATTTGGATAAATTATGACAGTAACTAAGTATGAAACTTTATGTTTTTTATCTTGGTGCCCAGCAATTTAGGTACTCATCAGATACCTTTATCATGCTGCCCTCCGCGGTCCGTAAAGTGGACAAGAGGCGGAGAGGCGAGGATCAAGGATAGAAAACAAGGTCCCCAAGCAGTCCTGACGTACGGTTATTTCAGTCACGCCCAGGGTAACCACAGTCGTTCTGTTTCTCGACTGTAGCTTCCCCCCGCAGATCAATAGTGACTAAGATGGCGGAAGTCTATATTATTACCCACTCGGAAGGGTTTAACCAGAAAAATAAGGGCTGCAGAAAGGGGTCGAAGGGGATGCCGAGTACTCAGACAGGAAAGATGAAAAGTCCACCAAAGCAATCAGAGTAATTAGGTTTCTGTTTAAGCATACATTATCCCTATGCCTACCTGATAAAAGATGTTTTGATTTAAAGTATTGCTAGAAAATGACCATAGCAAGTCACAATAGGACCTTTTCACTTGTCATCACAATTTGTGCTCTCAGTAAAAAGAAACCCTGCTCATTTTTATGCAGGGAATACTCCAAAGAAACACCCCCTGATCAGCACAAGGGTAGCATCCCTCGCTACCGAAATACAGGAAACCGGCGTGAGCAGTCAAACTACGCTTGATTAAAGAATTACTCAGATAGTGACTTAATAGCAATAAACTTAGCCGTTGTGCAGCCGACAAATCAGTCTTTTAGCGGCCAGGATCAACTTTTGCGTGAATCCTGATCAGATGAAACAAGGAAGGGACCATTTTAGGCAGATTTTGGTAGGGTAGGGTAGAGATCATTTAGCAGAGGTTATGTTGAGATCCTTTGGGTGTCATGAATTGAGATCAGTTGAGATCAATCCATCAGAATCAGTGTGTTGTTGAGATCAGTGAGAAAATTCCAATCAGACATTTTTCCATGCAGATAACGCCACCATTTCATGAAACTTATTTAAGCATTATTTAATTATGCTCATTGTTTACGCTAGACATAATGCTTATAAGATTGGTAGAATGTGCCATCTGCATCAATCGGCCGCAAACATGAAATTTTGGATGCTACGGATCCCTCAATGGAAATTAACAATCCGTGACTTTCACGTTGGAAGTTTGTAACTCAAAGTTCTCTGTTGTCAGCTTACAACAGGAAATTGCTCATCGTTGGAATGGTACTGCGGTGCCTAAACATCCCCCATAATTGTATTTGTACTTATCCGAGATTTTCAAGGAGTTGGCCAGTGTAAAGTCGATTTTATAAAGCCGTTCTTGTTTTCGACGACTTTGTAAAGCCGTTCCTGTTTTCTCGTTTGTAAATCTACTTCTGTGTGCAAATTTTCATATTTAATAGAATAGAAGGAACAATGTCCTGTTGAACTAAATCTCTAATTCCCACATTTTCAAATTGCTCTAGTCTAGGCAAGTTCTACATTTGAAGGTCGGATTGTCCTGGGAAACAGGAATTTACACAGAATTAATGTATTCAGAAAGGTAGAATTCACCTGGGAAACAGGAATTTACACAGAATTCATGTATTCAGAAAAGGGGGTATTTGAACGCTGTTGCTCTAGTTTATTCAGACAAGGCTACAAAAGAGTTGAATCCACGCCTGAGTATAGTACAATTTTGTCGATTTCACCATTAAAATTCTATTTGAAGACTTAGGCTTATTCTGTATAGTTAGAGGTATAGCCACTCGTTAGGCACTTCTATGTTTTGTTTCGTTCTGAAAAATATCTGAGAGCTCCGCAAGTACCTAAAAAGTGAGATGTAACGAAGCCTGATATTTACAGTAAATTATCGAACACAGTTTACAGCAGGAGTCCTAGTTGAGTAATATTAAACTTGTACGCGCGTAGCCATCATGCATTTTGTTTGCTAATCCTGTTTGCATGTTGTATTAATTAACTGTGTTTGTGTAATTGCAAAGTATAGGCATGCCAGAGTTTAGAAATAGGAAGAGTAAATAGGAAGGTAGAGACACTCGACTCTCCCATTAGTTAAACACCGCTGGTTGTTTGGGCGCATTAAGCGAGTAAGTGGTAGTAGCAAATAACCAGGTACCTCGAGGTGCAAAATGTGCCGAGCATCTAGCAAGCTTAAAATCTACTCAACGTACAATAAAATTTTCAGTCTTCGTTTATAAACTCTAGGTCAGTCATCAGACTGCATCAATAAAAATTAGAATAACAGAAGGTTTGCTAGTTTTCCATTCAAGCTATTCCTTTTTTAACCTTCTTCTATTCCGCAGCTATATACCTTTTTGGTGCGGCGGGACAATCTTATTTGGAGTAATTAGGGAGATAATCAGCAAGTCATGACAGGCAAGCCCTTCATCAGATCATTGAATAGTTGTGAACCAATTTTAGTGATATTGCTTAGGAGATAAATTTAAATTTAAGACAAGTCCTGGTAAGCCTAGACAGTTTGATTTCGTCCCTTTAAACGTAGTGATTCTTGAATTTAATCACAGATTATTATAATAAAGGTTGATAGTAGCAGAAAAGCAGAGGTTAAAACTACCAGGATATCCATGCAAAACTCGGGATGAAAACTCGCACATTCCGTTGCTATCGATCGTTTTTCCGCGCAATAAGGGACAAAATGTATTTAGAAAAATTATTAGTCAGATAACCCAATCTTTAACTGAGATGCGCAATAAAACTGAATATTTCAGCAGTCCTAGGATGCTATTTGTTCCTGTAAGCGTAGTGATCTGCTGTTCAAAAAGCAGATTGTGTTTGTTTAGGGTTGCGTCTAGTTCATCGACATAGCAATTAACAGCTGAATGAAAGAAGAAATCATTGTTAATGTATTCCTGGGTTTAGAATACTCAATTTTACACTGCTGTGTTTTCGCGCTTCAAACGTTCATTTTTTGCTAAATTTACCATGAAACTGACTAAGTCAACGTAAAGTCTAAAGTCACAACTAAATCAGCATGTCAATGCGTCGTCAGCAGGAAGTCCCTAATTTGAACGGTTGAGACAGCGACCCAACCAACGTAGTCGTCAAAATGTCCGCATCACGCAAGCGTGAGTGATGGACAATTTTGTGACTTTACGTTGGTCGTTAATATCAAAATTAAAAATGTCCGCCTGTGACATTGCATCATCAACATGTCAATCCGGACATTCCGTTAACAAGCACATGTCCTGGTTTTGTGACTTTTCATCTTGATCGTGGTCGAAACTTTGTTGAAAGACCGCAAAAAGTATCCTTGAATTCATCAATTTCTAACATACTTGGAAATATTCCACATTTAGCGTGATCCGCAAGTGTCGATTTGATTGAAAATACCCAGATTCCGAAGCTCTTTGAAGTCTTCAGCTTTTCTTTTCGATAGCCTCCAGATCTCTATACGGTGGGCGGCAAATATCGGGGCCCCCTATGAACTGGTCATATGCTGGTTAAACGTTGGAACTACTGGTAGCTACGGCAGGCGAAGGTATCAGCATCCGCCATGAAACAGTTGAAAGTTCACGGCGACGTTAGAAGGATTTATTATTTGACGTTGAAGTCAGGAATAGAACAAGTTGAAAATCTTTAAACTAAATGACTCTCAAATCATTGTTTAATAGTTTTGCAAAATCAGCTGAGCCAATTCGGACGGTGATGCCAACCCAAACGATTCCTACTATGGTCCCAATAGCCTTAGAACATCCGAAAAATACATTTGTACATTATTACGGTTTATTGCAAGGATATGAACTTAAAGTTAGTTACTATGCGGGGATTAACCCGGAAATGCTCCGGTGGACAATGTCGGAAAAGATCCGCATCTTCACTTTATATTAGTAAATGTGATTCTTGAAATGATCTAATGACATAACTGGGGATCAGCAAAATTACAGAAACCACAATATTCGGAGTCCTTGCAAAATAGTTCTGATGAGGTCCACCTAAATAAGTCCGAGAGCCGGTCCCTTTCAGTCAAACTAATAATAAGTTCAAGCCAAGATCCGAATTTCCAATAACTGCAATTACTTCGACATCCCTACCGCTGCCACCAGATTGTGAGCGTGAGTCTGTGAGGAGTGTAAGGATATGAGTGACACAAGACTTCCAAACCCCATTGATCAGTTTATTAATAAGTTCCACATACCCCCAAATTAGCAGCCTGAATCAAAT
>JASAND010008581.1:0-12474 GCA_030248195.1 Trissonchulus latispiculum
ATAAAGCTACCAACTCTTACACAGACAGACTTAAAGATAATAACAATTTGCCGATAATAAAAATAAAATAAATAATAAATTAAATAAGTAACATACTCTAAATGCATTAACTATAATTAACCAGTGCAAAGGCAAACTTGTACCTGTGATTATTCACTTTCTTCAAACAACCAACGAAACACCAGCAACGCCGTACCCAAACACTAGAACCACACTGGCAGCCAGATACCTGAAATTAAAAAGTTACCTGTTCATTTAATTTAATTTAAAATTTAATTTCATTCCACGCATACGGTAAGGACAGGACAAAATTTCACAGACACTGTGGTTACAAAATTCAGGTACGCCTTTGGAGAGTGGTTTTTACGCGATTTTGTAAATAAGTTTTCTAAACAGCGATTTTTTTAAGCTCAAATACCTTTCTTGGACGGAGCCCTGTATCAACAGTAACTGTTACTGGAAAAATCAAACGAAGAGGCCTTCCCCCCCCCAAAAGTAGTTCCCCTTTGCACCACCCTTGATTGTACCTGTTATTAGAATAAATTCATTCCCAATATCTCATTAGGACCTTAGCACAGCCCATAACTAATATTTGTTATTTGTAGCAAAAACAGCTAAAAATTGCGGCAGACTTAACTTAAACTCTGCTTTATGAACACGTTGCAGCACTTCACACACTAGTCCACCATTTGCGGTATTTCCCCCAAATCTCAAATACGTATCTGACAATGTGAAACTGTAGGACGCAAACGTTGTGCTCAAACAACAAATTTTGTCCGAGGTATGTGGTGAAGTATCGCTCAACAACTAAACACAACAACATTATAAAATATGAAAAGAACAGTAAACGTCCTTACTACACACTCCACTCAGTTCCACACCAATACCACCCAAACAGGTAAGTGACCGCCAGCGTTCAACGTATGACCAACTGACACCAGCAAACTGCCTTACAACCAAGACTGCTGGAATCCCGTGCTCCGGAATACAAAGCAAATAACACTTAGTATGTAAATATATACGCTAATAAATTTGCGTCTTTCCCTAAATACAAAAAATATATAATCCTCTTGCAACCAACCCTCAAAGAAAAGAATATTAATCTAGGGACAGCAAACAGTTAGCTTCAGCTACTTCAGCTGGTCGAATTATATAATCTAATTTACTTATTTAAGATTCAAAGAAGGCAATGTAGCTTCTTTACAGCACTTTGTCTGACCAATGCAGAACCTGCTGAACCCAACTGTCATCAAGTCACCTAAACTTTTCTCCATCTTTTCCTTGAAGGTTGTTAAGATACACATATAATATACGCATAAATACAATGGGCGGGTAGGGGAGGGCGAAGGGCCACACCTTACCCAATTCCATCACCGATTTCAGACTTACCAATCCCACTTTAGCTGCTGGAATTAAAAAATGTTAGTGTTTAGTTAGTTTAACTCTTAAAGTCTGTTCCGTCTGTTAGACCATTAATTATTGACAAATGGAAAGCTGCCATGCTGTACCACCGCTCAGTCAATCTGTCCACTGCTCAAGGCACATCTCCTATGGCAAACCTAAAAAATAAATTATTTAAATAATCTCAGACACAACTGTTACCGCGTCTGCGTCCTCCGTTTTTCACTTTGTGTGCCTTATTGGGTACGTGTTTTTATAAGTCACGGAGGAGTGAACCAATCGGGCTCTATCTCGCTGTCTGAACAGCCTTGAGGGAGATGTACATAATGTGCAAGTTTCCTCCAACGCGGACAAAAGTTCGCCTCGCCAAGGATGGCAACGCCTGCACAGGCCGCTGGGACCACTTTGGAGGGGTCCTCCAATGAGAAAAAATGTTCGCCTGGCCAAGGGCTTTCATTTGATACCAAACTTGGAAATATTTAAAAAAATCGATTTTTGACCAGTCCGGACCCTGCCCAGGGCGCCACAGGCCGCTGGGACCACTTTGAAGGGGTCCTGCAACGACAAAAAATGTTCGCGTCACCAAGGGCTTTCATTTGATACCAAACTTGGAAATTTTTAAAAAAATCGATTTTTGACCAGTCCGGACCCTGCCCAGGGCGCCACAGGCCGCTGGGACCACTTTGAAGGGGTCCTGCAACGACAAAAAATGTTCGCGTCACCAAGGGCTTTCATTTGATACCAAACTTGGAAATTTTTAAAAAAATCGATTTTTGACCAGTCCGGACCCTGGTCAGGGCGCCACAGGCCGCTGGGGCCACTTTGGAGGGGTCCCCCAACGACAAAAAATGTTCGAGTCACCAAGGGCTTTCATTTGATACCAAACTTGGAAATTTTTTAAAAAATCGATTTTTGACCAGTCCGGACCCTGGTCAGGGCGCCACAGGCCGCTGGGGCCACTTTGGATGGGTCCTCCAACGACAAAAAATGTTCGCCTCACCAAGGGCTTTCATTTGATACCAAACTTGAAAATTTTTTAAAAAATCGATTTTTGACCAGTCCGGACCCTGGTCAGGGCGCCACAGGCCGCTGGGACCACTTTGGAGGGGTCCTCCAATGACAAAAAATGTTCGCCTCACCAAGGGCTTTCATTTGATACCAAACATGGAAATTTTTAAAAAATCGATTTTTGACCAGTCCGGACCCTGGTCAGGGCGCCACAGGCCGCTGGGGCCACTTTGGATGGGTCCTCCAACGACAAAAAATGTTCGCCTCACCAAGGGCTTTCATTTGATACCAAACTTGAAAATTTTTTAAAAAATCGATTTTTGACCAGTCCGGACCCTGGTCAGGGCGCCACAGGCCGCTGGGGCCACTTTGGAGGGGTCCTCCAATGACAAAAAATGTTCGCCTCACCAAGGGCTTTCATTTGATACCAAACTTGGCCACTTTTGGAAAAATCGATTTTTGGCCATTTTGGACCGGTCCGGACCCTGGTCAGGGCGCCACAGGCCGCTGGGGCCACTTTGGAGGGGTCCTCCAATGACAAAAAATGTTCGCCTCACCATGGGCTTTCATTTGATACCAAACTTGGCCACTTTTGGAAAAATCGATTTTTGGCCATTTTGGGCATGGTCCACGGTCCGGACCCCTGGCCAGGGCGCCACACGGGTCCGGGCGAAACCTACTATAGCCTATGCTGTAGTGCCCCCGCACCCCACCCCAAACCCCAAGTAAGAGAGACCTGCTCACTGTAGATATTTCTGTAGAAGAGGTTAAAGTTGGAGTTGCGCCACGGTAGGGCCCACCACCATCAGGGTGCCCCCCAGCCACATGGATAGGTGATAGAGCAAAACTAATGGGCCATTTAGATTCACCATATAGGGGTTCCTATTCGAATACGAAACCTCAGCCCAGCAGCTCTTATGTATAGGGCTGCCTACTCCGTAGGCCCAGACCCCCCCTTTTACACGTTAACTAGTGACCACTGGCCAGGGCGCCACAGACCACCAAACAGCACCATCTCGTTTCCCGGAGATCTTCACCTTGGGGCGATGCCATAACCCCAATATGAGAACCTGGCTTTGAGCCTGGCTCTCTGTAGACTGATGAATAAATTTTCGGACTTAGTTTTTTTCCGGGGGGGTCAAAAATCGCAAAATCCTAGGAGTACACAGACCTCTGGGGGGGTGTTAGCGCGAAAAGAAAAATTCGCCCAGAAATTCGGGGGTTTCTATCCACAAAAATAGCAAAAGTTTATAGGAATTTTTTGTCCTCCGACCTCTAGGGTGGGGGGGAAAAAAAAAATGGAGAAAACTGTGTAACGGCAAAAGGACCTAATTTGCATATCTCGAGATTGGCTCGACCGATTCGGCTGAAATTTTCACAGCATGTACCCCTGCCCACGGGCTCTTCACATAGCGAGTTTGAGCTCGATCGGTCCACTCCTCCGTGAGTTATTAAAAAAAACAGTTTCCAATAAGGCGCACAACGTGCAAATTTCCCTATTCTAGGTAGTGCGCTAACGCGCACTACCTGATTGGGTTAATAATTGGGTTAATCTAAACTAAATCTTATTTAGTGAAAAATTTAATACAACAAACCACAAATAAATATTCGAAAATTTGGGGACAGAAGATTTAATTTTGTAATTTTTCTGCTCCTTCGTTTTTGATCCCTTTTCCCCGAAATTCTGAAACCGCAAATAAATGTGAGAGGAACACGATCAAAAACATATTAACAGGGGGGAAGAATGTTAAGTGGTTTTTTAATTTTCCTTGTGCATTTCTGTAACGAGTTACTGAGAAAAAATTTTTTGGGTTTAAAAAAGAATTCATAAAATTTATTGGGGGGGGTTTGTTGTTGGGGGGGGGGGGGGGTATCTGGGTGGTTGTGGGTGGCCCTATTTTGATGTGTAACTTTCGGGATGCAATTCATAGTAGCGTTCTAAAGTTGGCCGGTGCTATCCTAAGCAAAATTTAGCACCAGACTTGGTTCTGCAATACCCCAGGTCTAAGTCTAGGGCTAAATCGATTTTTATCCCAGAATGCATGTCTTTTCTGTATAGTGTTGCAAAGAATCAGTTTCTTTGCAAATGTTTATAATAGGAGCAAAGGCGTATCCAGGATTTTGAAAGGGGGGATTTTGACAAAAATCAAGCTTCTATACTTTTCGCCATGAAATATTGAAGAAATTGTTCTGGGACATCGCAAAATGGGGGTATCAACCCCCAAAACCTGGATACGCCCATTGATAGGACATTGTTCCAGCAGTTTTGTAACTGACCAGAGTCCCTGCGCTTGCATTGCGGATCTTTATCGAATTCCTTACAGATCTCAGCCCATGCTCGAGTTTTGGCGGCAGAAGCACTGTCGTCGGTCTTCTTATTTTCAATAACCTTCACGCGGGCTGCAACGCATTCAATCAAGAACTGCTTTTCATGTTGAGAAAAATTTTCACTGCGGGGTTTTTTATTGGTAGCCATCAAAGAGAAAAGTAATACAGCAACTCAGCAACGGTTACGGCAACTTAACAAAAACGGCCTAGCAAGCAGTTTTTGTAGGATGTAGGTTTTGATGCTTTCCCACGGTCAACAACAAAGGATTGCCTTTTATATGTTTTGCTCACACTGATAGCCTGAGACATGGCACGGGCTAGTTGGCCTGGCCCAAGATTTTAACTTTGAATACTAGTTTGAGTTTAGCCAGGATCAAACTTAGTGCAGGCCATATCACAGGCTAACTGGCACGGGCTAAAGTCTCAGCCCGCACTAATTTAGCGCCCAACTATGCATACGGCCCCAAAATCATTCCTTATTTTATAAAAAATATGCCAGGCAAAAATTAAGATTATATTCAATTGTAATATTCTAGGAAAGAAATAGGTTGGAAAGTTGATAATTGCTTGAAAATTTCAATTACAGTGTATCGGTGAAATCTTTCCCCCCGGAAAAATTTCTCTGGTGATATTTTTCCGGGGGGAAATATTTCTCCGGTGATATTTTTCCGAGGGGAAAATTTCACCGGTGAAATTTTTCCGGGGGCAAAATTTCTAGGGGGAAAAATTTCACCGTGACAGGCCAGGCCCGGTGGCCAGGCCGGCATGCCCGGTGGACCGGCCTCTAAAACGGGGCCCGGTAGCCGGCCGGGCTCTCAGCTAGAGCCGGGCCGAACACAAAATTCTAAACCAGGCCGGCCCGGCCTAGTGCCCGGAGCCAGCTACACTTCCCGGGGACAACCCTACCCCCCAATAGACAGGCTACCTACTGTGGAGCCGACTCACGATTCACCTACCCTAAAGCCCATTTCAAGAAACTCCCAACTGCTTTGCAGCACTGCGATGTATAACCAGTAACTACTCTCCTAGACTACAGCAAACTGCATCAACATTGAACACTCAACGATAATAAATTTTCCCTAATGCTAACAAAAAAGACACTGCCAGAAACCTGGCCCAACAACCAAAAACATGTCGAGTTGTTTATTAACAGCAGAGAAGTGCCATAAAATTTATTACAGAATACCAAATCATGTAGAGGCGAAAAGCAACCAAAACATACGAGCGTTACAGCACAATAAATATTCGATTTACCACCCACGAAACATGTCATTAAACATTTGTGCAACATCATTACAAGTGAAAAGAAATTCCACAAGTGTCTTCAAAGAAATAGGCCTTCCCAGCAATTTTTTCCAGGGCAATATTTGGTAGCAAATGGGCATCCAATTTTGGGGAAGGGGTGATTTGGGCGAGGGCAGGCCGCTTATGGACGGCCATCCCCCACTGGAATAAACCCAGAAAGCTCCAACAAAAATCAACCAAACTAACACCATAAATACACACCGAACTGGCTTTTTCCTAGGCAAAAATGTCTGGGGGGAAGTCTGGGGGGTCCCCCGCAGGTCTGGGGGGGGCTCGGATTTCGGGGGGGGATTTTTAGAAAAATGTCTAAAAATAGCTATTTTTTGCTGCTGAGCTAAAAATTCACTATTTTTAACTTAAATTTAAGCTTGAAATAGCTAAAAAATGCTTAAAAATGGGTAAAATTCCAGCGAAGCCGGAAAAAATTTTCAAAATTTGCCCTAAAAACCCTATTTTTCCGGGCACTTTAGGATAGGGGGGGTTCTGGGGGGGGAAGGCCCGAATCCTGGGGGGGTAGCGGATTTCTGGGGGCCACCACCCCCCCCCCCCCTGTAGGAAAAAGCCAGCCGAAGTAATTCAAAATCTAAAGAAAAGGTAAAAAGGTAAAGTGACCCCTGGAGAGAACTCCAACCTACAGAAGGTTATAGGGTGCCGGTGCTTATCTCCGGATTCACAGCCTGAAGCCAGGAGCGACAACTCTAATGTTGACTACATCTGTGGAAGGGGGGCCAGCCCTTCATCAGGCATCACGCCAGAACACAGACTCCTGTTACCTTCCCACCGCAGTGGTACCCATTTACCGACCAGTTAAGGATAGACAGCTGGGTTGGCTGGAGCCCACGGCGAACCGATATGTGCTTAGTCCCTTGCTCAAGGGGATTTGCGAAAGTCTTGTGGCAGCGGGGGTTCGAACCTGGACCGTAAGATCTTTAGTCGAACACCTTACCACTCGGCCATCGCGGCAAAATCTAAACGCAATATAACATGTACAAACCACCCATCAAAATGATATGTGAAGGACAAAAAGAAGAATATATTACAAATTAAATAAAATCTTATGCAGATGATGCAACTTCATACACGTCTATATTTTCATAAATTCTATATATAAATCAGATAAAGCCAGTAAGTCGAAAAAATCGATACAAGATCCCAGTACATATTTGGTGGGCGACACAGACTGGATCAGGGGCAGTTAATGGATTATATGAAAGATTAAGGAAAACTTTGAAAAAGGATATTAATAAAACAAAGAATACTTCGCGCCTAATATTTAGCCGTAAATTTGTGTGCTGTTAGCAAGATTTGACGACCAAATTCACTAAAAAAATCAAAAATTCTTCACTTCTGACGGGATCAACCAGCCCAGACCTCCCCTCTGCATCGAAATGAACTCTTGGATTCTGCAGGTGCTACATAAAGACGATGTCTCACTATAATTTTTTCCAAAAAATTAGCAAAACTTTGCGGAAAAAACAAACAATTCTTGATACTTGAACAAACTACATCCAAATAAATACAAAATCAATGTACACATAATATATGTAATTGTGCATAGTGTACATAGTTACCACATAAATAGGATTTGGCAAATACAACCATCGACCTATACAACACATAAATAATAAACATAAATTTACAATTATCATATATTATATAACATTAGCACAACTCTAGCAACAATCAGGTTAGGACACAATACAGTTTCGATCACGACTAGACCGACGATCGCCCACAGTCTGCGGTCTTCCGGCCCCACCACCACCACCAGTGGAGGAATGCTGAAGATATTCCGCTTCCGACTGAGCCAGAGCCCTCGCCAAGGCTTCATCCGCCTCTTCCTGGGACAGGGCCGCCACAGCTGAACCAGCCGGTGGAGGGGAGGCGGTGAGGGGCAGGCGCGTAGCCGGGGGGGGCAAGGGGGCATGCCCCCCCGAAATTGGGTTGCCCCCCTGGAAATATCTGCCACCAGGAAACATTTATGACGCATACAGCAGCTGTAGACTGCACTGAGCTTAGAAATTGATGAAAATTAAACCATTTTAGAACTAAAATCCAAAATTTTTCCCGCATCCTTCGGCGCGAATTATTATTTATTCGTCTTCAATTTGCGTAATCACAAAAAATAACTTTATCTTAGTTAGTATAATGCAGTAAAGTATGGTGCTTTTTCCGTGTTTTGCCCAGAAAACACGTAAGTACATATGTATATACACACTTTTTCTGGAAAATAGCAAAAAATGTTTGGCAACCGTGTAACGATATAGAAGTTAGCATTTTGTTCATTCATTCACTTCCCTTACGATAAATTTCCGAATAGGCTTTCTGTTATTTAAGCCAAACTAATGTGCTGTTGATTACCCTACAGGAGGAACAGGGTATTTTTACAGGGGGGGGGGGGCGGGGGGGGGGGGGCCCCCCCCGAAATTGACCTTCCCCCCTTCCCCCCCGAAAATGCCTTCCCCCCCCCCGAAATCGCCCCTCCCGGGATTTTTGCTTCCCCCCCGGGATTTTTTGGAGGCCCAAATTTTTGCCAAAAATAGGCCAATTTTCAAAAAATTTCCGGCTTCGCCGGAGATTTTTTCGAAAAAATAGCTATTTTTAGCTTAAATCCTGGCATTTTTGAGAACTTTTTGCGTTTCACCATGCAAAATACGCCAAAAATACCAATTTTTGGCTCATTTTTGTAAAAAAATCTCCCCACCCCCGAAAATTTCTTCCCCCACCCGGGCCCGGGCCCCCCCCCCCGGGAAGCCCCCCCCCCCCGAAAATAAATGCCTCAAAAATACCCTGAGGAAAAGTGAGCGCAGAAAAATTCATTTCAGGCAGCAAAAATAAAAAATTGTTCAACTTTTGGGGGGCTCCGCCCCCCAGACCCCCCAATTGGTGTCAGTTGCTTAAATAATTCAAAGGGTGCATTTTTAATTTCCTATATGTCTTAAAAATTGTTGATTTGAAGCCCGGAAAAATAAGCTACCGCAGTAAAATGCTTGCTGCTCCCTTTCTAACTGCCACAGTTAAGTTTGAAAAATTTTGGCTTGCCCCCCCCCGAAATTTTTTCTGGCTACGCTAGTGGTGAGGGGAGCACCCAGCCGAGAGGGGCCCCCTGCGCTCCCCAGAGACTCCTGAAGAGCACGAGCCAGAGCCTCATCCTGGCTTGTATCGACCGCCGAAGCCGCAGCGGCCTGTCCAGGAGCCACCAGCCGTCCGGCACACTCATGATCCGCCGCATGACGATGACTGAGGCAGAAGTTGCGCCCAGAGACGGGGCAGGTGACCGGGACCAGTTCCCGTTTCCGGTAGCCTTTCGGTGGAAGGGGGTTCTGGTAGATTTGGCCGCCGGGTGGACGCCCGGGAGCCGTCTCGGACCGAAGGGAAAATGGGGACCCTGGGGGGGGGAGCTCGCCGCGGGCACAGGGCTGGGTGGTGACAGGGGGGGCAAACCGGGACCTGGAACACAATAATCGCCAAACCACCATAATGCGGCATGCAGGGTTTTTCAAAATCGGGCCTGTGCTTTTCAGTGTTTTTCTAAGAAAAATTGTGGTTCTAAAATTTGGTTTTTCGCGTTTTTAGTGTGTTTACGACTATTTTAACGACATACAGCATACAAGAAAGTAAAATGCTCCTCCGGAGCATGGAAAAGTAATATGGGTGAATAGGGTGAGGTTGCGAAATCAAGAGAGGACTAGTTTTGAAAATGCTTAATATGGGGCTAGGTTCTGAAAGAAAGGAGGACTAGGTTGTGGGCGAACTAATATGGGCACAGCGTCGCCGAACAACCCATATTCGCGGGCTGTAACAATTATACAATCATCTATATCAATTTCTAGACTATAAATTATAGCTCCAGATTCTAAATTAGATGATATAATCTATATCCGCATATTCGTACTTCCATATTCGTATTATACTCTTGGTATTATGTAGTCAGACTTTTCCTTCGAGAAAGTCTAAGCTTATATACTGTTCATTTTATGCATTTATACAGACAGCATATTTAAAGAATAATTTTATAGCGATTGTCCTTGACTGCAACCCTGCCGGATTGAACCAATAGTTTTACCGCCACATCCCTATGTTTCTGTCCGATACTTGTCATAGTCCAACTAAATTTAAGGTATATAGCTATCCTAAAACTGCCCAGGCAAACAACTACTATATATATCTTGCAGATTACCTATTCAACATTTTTCACTCTAATTTTGACCGTTCTATATATATGTGACAAACGCTGAAGCGAAGCGTGCATGTCCGCGAATATGGGAAAATTGTTCGGCGACGCTGTGCCCATATTAGTTCGCCCACAACCTAGTCCTCCTTTCTTTCAGAACCTAGCCCCATATTAAGCATTTTCAAAACTAGTCCTCTCTTGATTTCGCAACCTCACCCTATTCACCCATATTACTTTTCCATGCTCCGGAGGAGCATTTTACTTTCTTGTCCTCTTAGCACTTTAAAGATTCTCTGACAATATTCCAATGTTGTTAAACATTGGCCTTAAGATTAATTCGTATGTCGAGGCCGAGGGAGAATTGGCAAGAGGAGGCCTCTATGAACGAAATTCCCCATCAAAAAAGTGGATCCCCCTTTGGTACCAATTTTGCAGTGAAAAAATCAGAAAGCGAAATTTTCAAAATTTTTCTTGTTGAACTTAACTAGTTTAATTAGACGGCATAACTTAATTTTCCGGGTAATGCTGGATGCGTTTCCGGTGGTCAGTAGGCCGTAGTGACCACTGGTCACTTCCATCGGTTTCGGCAATATGCCCATTAAAACGAGAGTTGTCGATTTACTATATAAAAACATCCGCAACGAAAACCCCGAAAAACTAAGTTTTAGGGAGTTTGACCACTGGTCAGTAGACCACTTAGTTCGTAGTGACCAGTGGTCAGTTCCGTCCGTCAGATCTGAAAATGTGCTCATTGAGACGAGCGTAATCGATTTACTATATATGCCCCCAACCAAAACGCCGAAAAATAGTCCATTTGACCAGTGGTCAATGGGCCCCAAGGCAGTAGTGACCAGTGGTCACTTCCATCGGTTTCGGCGATATGCCCATTGAAACGAGCGTAGTCGATTTACTATATATGCCCCCGACCAAAACGCCGAAAAACGCAGTTTTAGGCCGTTTGACCAGTGGTCAATAGGCCCCATAGGCTGTAGTGACCAGTGGTCACTTCCGTCGGTTTCGGCGATATGCCCATTGAAACGAGCGTAGTCGATTTACTATATATGCCCCCGACCAAAACGCCGAAAAACGCAGTTTTAGGCCGTTTGACCAGTGGTCAATAGGCCCCATAGGCTGTAGTGACCAGTGGTCACTTCCGTCGGTTTCGGCGATATGCCCATTGAAACGAGCGTAGTCGATTTACTATATATGCCCCCCGACCAAAACGCCGAAAAACGCAGTTTTAGGCCGTTTGACCAGTGGTCAATAGGCCCCATAGGCTGTAGTGACCAGTGGTCACTTCCGTCGGTTTAAGCGATATGCCCATTGAAACGAGCGTAGTCGATTTACTATATATGCCCCCGACCAAAACGCCGAAAAACGCAGTTTTAGGCCGTTTGACCAGTGGTCAATAGGCCCCATAGGCTGTAGTGACCAGTGGTCACTTCCGTCGGCTTCGGCGATATGCCCATTGAAACGAGCGTAGTCGATTTACTATATATGCCCCCAACCAAAACGCCGGAAAACGCTGTTTAGAGTGAGTTTTCCCAACTTTGACCCTGGGCGAGGAACCACGGGAGCCATGCTGACCAGTGGTCACTTCGGGCGGTATCGGCAGTATGCTCATCGTTTTCAGCGACCCCGATTTACTATATATGGGGACCACCCCGAGGCCGAAAAACGCCATTTTTAGTGACTTTTAGGCCATTTCTAGTAAAAGTGGGACTTAGCAACTTTTACCCAAAACAGGCCGAAAAAATGCAAAGTTTGGGCCTATCTCCTGAAAGCTACAGAGCGAAATTAAAAAATCCCCCTCGTTACTTTGTGTGCATTGGCCGAAATATTCAAATAAAATAAACCAAACCGATCTAGCTGCTAGCCTGTGAAAAAAAAGTCCACCACAACCGAAGTGCCAAAATAGCGAAAGTCCGACTTTGGGGCCTTGGCACAGAGCCAAAATTGGCCAGGTGCCAAAATGACCAAAAAAAGGTAGCATGGGGGGATACTGTCTACCAACATATAACAGTAGTATTGGACCAAAATGCCCACAACGTTCCAACACTTCGCTAGAAAATGCACTTCCGAAAAGCGTTATTCACCTAGAAAAAAAAAGCAAACGCAAACTAACTGTTGCCAAGTGCAAAAATTTGAAGTTTCGAATTCGAACCAAAAGTATGGTGATACTTGTAGTACTACTCGAGTACTTTACGATGGTAACATTTTTACCCCTACCGAACCTCTAATTAGCTGGCACTAGGCCA
>JASAND010008582.1:0-23177 GCA_030248195.1 Trissonchulus latispiculum
AAAAATCGAAACGTGGTCAGAAAAGGCGTTCTTGTAAGATTCCTGACCCAGATTTTCCCGGAAGGTTTCTTTTTGAGTGTGATTCTTCGGAAAGTTCATGTTCAGACCAAATCTGTCAGATTCGTCAGATAACGAAAGTGAAGATTTGGACGAGAATTCAAGTCATCAGCCACATAAGGCTCCTAAAACTGATTTCGTGACAAATAATCGGAACTATTTGGCTGCATTTGTACATCAGGATAAATATTTCCTTGGTGCTCAGACGAAAATACCGCCTGTGCATTCACCCCTGATAGTTGCATCAGTGGGAGGCGTGAATACTTTAGCACTTATTGATACGGGCGCTAACATTTCTGTTGTTTCTAAGAATTTTGTCGAACATTTAAAAGCAAAAAATGCCCGGAGAATTTGACATTTTGGGGATGGTGCCTGTGAACAGGCTACGCAGCAAATGGAACGTCCATCAATTTTTCTGGTTCAGTTAAATTTGAACTATCTTTTCAGGGTTATAGGGGGCGTGGATGTCGTGCTGCGCTTTGGGAGGTTTTTTTTATGGTGGGGCACCTTTTTGGGTGGGGGTGGTGGGGGGTGTGGGGGGGGTGGGGTTTTGGTGTTGGTTGGGTGGCTGGCGTGCTGGGTTGCGTGGTTGTGGGGGGGTATGAAAATCGTCAAGGCAAGGAATCACTTTTACAATTGAGCGATACCTGGTTAGAACAAGCATATATATGTGAAGATGACTTACCTAAGTCTGTGCATGCTGAAGTATTTTCTGCAAATGTTGAAGATACGTACGTAGATGTACCTACGACGTCAAAACAAGCGGAAGGTGAGTCTAAGGTACCTACTAAAGAGGAATTATACGATCAATTCATCCAGGAAGCTCATTTGGACAAATTTGAATGCTCAGAAAAGGCGAAAAGTAAGTTTAAAGATCTAATACGTAAGTACGTACATGTCTTCGCAACACCTGACAACTTGGGAAGATGCAGCACTGGACAACATCTTATTGATACTGGAATGGCTGGTCCTGTAACAGCAAAGGCATATCGGATGAATCCAATGGAACGACTGGAGATAGAAAAGCATATCAAGAACATGTTAGAACAGGGAATTTGTGTTCCATCTGATAGTCAATGGTCTTCTCCATGCATGCTTGTAGGCAAAAAGGACGGAACAACTCGATTTGTTATTGATTATCGACAGTTGAATAAAATAACACGAAAAGACCGCTACCCTTTACCTAAAATAGATGAAATTCTTGATATGTTTAGTAAAGGGAAATTCTTTTCAACTTTGGATTTAAATAGCGGCTATTGGCAAATCGAGATGTTTCCTCCCCATAAGGAAAAGACGGCATTTATTTCGCATATGGGTTTGTTTCATTTTAATGTCATGCCATTTGGTTTGACGAATGCCCCTGCGACTTTTCAAAGAATAATGGAAAGGATATTCACTGAGTTGCCTGTTTATATTGACGATTTACTAATTCCATCTAACGACGAAACTCATCATTTGAAAATGCTAGAAACGGTTTTTCAAAAACTATCTGATCATGGTTTACGGCTAAAGATGAAAAAGTGCGTGTTTTTCCGCAAAAAGGTTGAATATCTTGGTCATTTCATCTCCGAAAAGGGCATTGAAACAGATCCACGTAAAGTAACTGCGGTTAAGAATTTTCCAGTACCTATTACTGTTAAACAACTGCGTGGTTTCTTAGGTATGGCTGGATACTATCGGAGATTTATTAGTAACTTTAGTTCTATTGCGGCACCTATGAATAACTTGCTTAAAAAGGATGAAGGTTTTCACTGGGATGAAAAATGCCAACAGGCTTTTGAAAATCTAAAGCAAGCGTTAATAAACGCACCTGTTCTTGCGTATCCAAATTGGGAAAAACCTTTTATTCTAACAACGGATGCTAGTGTTGTGGGTCTTGGTGCTGTTCTAGAACAAGATCAACCAGGAGAGGCAAAGCCTAAACCAATCGCTTATGCTAGTAGATCCTTAGTTGGTGCAGAAAAGCGATATAAAATTGTTGAATTGGAAGGTCTTGCTGTAGTTTGGGCATGCAAGCATTTTCAGCATTATCTACGTCATCGACAATTTACTTTATATAGTGACAATGAAGCCCTTAAATATATTTTTGCAAATGCCAAAAATCAAGGCTATACTAGAATTGCGAAATGGGCTATTGCACTTTCTGAATTTAATTATCAGACTTTACATCGAAAAGGCGTAGATAATCCTGTAGCTGACTGTTTGTCTCGTAATCCACAACAGACTGTCGTTGAACATGACAACAGCGAAGTTGAGGATACGAATCAAACTAGTAAATCTGTGAATAAGTTTCAGTACGTATCTGATGAGTTTGATGTAACCGGTGATATGTACCCTCCTGTCTTTGTCATAGAGCAATCTACTGATGACCAATGGTCACTAGCTCTTAAAACTGATCCTGACTTTAGTGCTTTTATTGAATATCTGCAAAAAGGGACTTTACCTAAAGATGATTTGACTTGGACTCTAATACGTGATCAATCTAATTTCGAACTTAAAGAAAATGGAATGTTGTATCGATTTAGCACCGACATCAACGGTCGAAAGAAAAAGTGTTCTGTTCGTTTAACATGCGTACCTAGAAAGTTTCGCAATTATATTTTAGAACGGTTTCACTCTGATATTGATACTGGTGGTCATTTGGGTGTACCTCAAACTCATTATAAAGTAGCTGTGAAGTATTATTGGCCCACATTACTTACTGATGTTAAATTGTTTATACGTAATTGTATTGTATGTGCACGATTTTCTATTGGGCCGAGGCACCCTCAAGCACCTATGAAAATTTATCCGCCAGTGACAAAACCGTTTGAACGCATTTACGCTGACGTTATGCATTTCCCGACTAGTAAAAAGCAGAATGTTTGTGTTTTGGTTGTCATTGATCAACTTACCCGATGGGCAGAAGCTTGGCCCTTACGAAATGAAAAAGCCGAAACTCTTATACGTGTTCTTTTGAATGAATTTATTTTACGGTACGGGGTACCAACTGAGGTGATCACTGACCAAGGTCCTAATTTTCAGGCAGAAGTCACTAATACTCTTTTTAAATTAATGGGTACTAAAAAGTTACGTACCACTGCCTATCATCCTCAGTCAAACGGCTTAGTTGAACGGGTAAATGGCACTATACGGGAAATAGTTAAGAAGTACGTAGATGTAACTCAGCGTGATTGGGATACTAAATTAGCTTTTGCAATGCATGCGTATAGAACGTCGTTTCATTCTACTATTCAGGATACACCGTATTTTATGTTGTTTGGAAGGGATGCTCAAGTTCCAGAAGATTTGTTGTTTGATAAGCTTGAAAAGCCAGTAGAATCTTTAGTCAATTATAAGACTTCTTTAATACGTACTTTAACTGAAAACTGGCATATTACTGCTCAAATTATTTCTGATAAAGCGGAACTTGTTAAGCAACGTTATGATAAGCGCGTACGTATGAAGAATTTTACTGTGGGACAACTTGTTATGCGTAACATTACTCAAGTGCCTGTAGCTCAAGGAACTACACCAAAATTGGCACCAAAGTATGATGGTCCCTATAGAATTGTAGAAATTTTGTCTGATCAAAATGTGCGCTTACGTAATTTGAAAACGGGTGACATTAGTAAGGTAATTCATGTTAATCGATTGAAATTGTTACCTGATATAAACCCAGAAACCCTGGAGGAGTTGGAAATAGATATTGATGATCCAACCGCTCACAGTGGTGTTACTGATGTAGATACGATGCATGATAATAATGTCGTAGATACGTATGACGATGATGTACTTGTAAAACATTGTGTGTTAGCTGATGAAGATAGACATCAAGTACAAGTAGATGAAACAGAAGACGTACAAGTTACTATTAAACAACCGGAAATACAGCAATCTGTGCAATTGCTAATACAAGAAACGGAGACGGCAGAGACTACAAGTCCACATAGTCTCGAATGTGCAGTAACTGCTGCAAATTTTCAAAATTTACCGTTTCCAAATATCCGGTTCCCTCACATGCCCCTACCCGCATTTATTTTTCACTGATGGATATGCTACGTATAAAAATGTGTCGAAAGACAGCGACTATATGTGCACTTTGTAATTTAGGAAAATCAATTTTAGTTTTCTTTGCCGTGGTAATGCGAATACAACTGCCACCTACGAGATTGTTGGGTGAGCCTACACCTTTTGGTTTTCGACGTGAACAACGACCTAAGAGCAAGGGTGCTAAGAACAGAGCACGTGAAGAGTTAATACAAGCTGAATCGGTTCGCCTGGAATATTCTAATTACAGTGCTGAACCGGGGCGCATTCGTAACATCGCGCCAGAGTAAATTGGCCACTGGGTTTTACATATCATACAAACGTACAGCCTGTATGTTTAACTTCTGGCTGGTGCGCGACTACCTTCACTATGTGCTGACTGTAGGTTATTACAATTAGTGTCTGTCGTTTATGGTAGTCATGGTTACGCTTTACTTTTTGTTTTTCCAGTTTTTCTTTTTCAAGTTACTACTTTTGCTACTTTACTACTACTTTTCGTATACTTAGTACTTTTTCTTATATTAATCGGAATTTGGAAAGCTTACGTGTTACTATTTTTATTAAAGCTACGTTTTGTTGTTTACTTCTTGGAATATATTACGGAATTCTTGTACTTTTTGGATAGGCAAGCAATTATTTTTGAAGCTATTTAGTTGTTTTGTTGTTGTTGTTGAAGCTAATTGCTTAAAGAGGCTTATAAATATACGTTCATTCTTAAAACGCCTCATATATTACGTTTAATCTGAAGAATTTTTGATGTGACGTTTAGCTTGCTCATATATCTTTTGCAGTATTTAATCAGTGTTTTTCTTTTGTTCGTTAACTGGTGTTTTTCTTGCATTATTCTTAAGGCATTCTATGCATAATCTACTTCATTTTTGTGTTTTTGTTTGTTGTTTTGTGAATCTCAGTATTATTATGTGTGACAGCTTAGCCCATATCCTGAAAGCTGTAAAGTGCAAAACATTAAAGGCATCGAAAAGAGGCAAAAGAGGTCTATTAATTATAAACGAAAGACCGTAAAATATGTGATGCCAGCACTTAGTAGTTTAGGGTTTAGATTTTAGCTTTATTGTTTATGTTGTATTGTTTATTTTGTCGGGCAAGCTAATCGGAAGTTATATACTTGGTGAATTTATCTAGTTTGGAATTTTGGAACTCTATAGTTACTTTGTTTTTGTTTTTGTGGTTTTTTGTGTACAGATATTTCGTTACTTGCTTTGTATGTTTGCTATTTAGTCGTTTAGTATCTAGTTATAGTTTATCTTTATCTTTATCTTTAATTCTGAAGATTTGCCATTTCAAGGGTGTACAGTAGCTCTTATCTGTGTACATTTCTTTTCTTTTTCTATCTTGAACTTAGACTTTTAAGCTCGGAGAAACATGGTATACTGAGTGTATTTATGTGTTTTGTACTTAAGTAGAATCTCATTTTTAATCTTTGGAGTGAAGCTTTAGTCATTTTGTAAAAAGATGCTTTTTGTAAATCCTTTGAAAACTCTTTACTATCTTTCTCTTTTCTATTTTTCTATCCTTTCACTTTTGCTATTAGCTTATTCTTTAACGAAGCTCAATTTTGGAAATTTTTAGGGTATATATGCGTCTATGTTTGTCTAGGGGGTTAGACATCACTACTTTTTCTTTTTAGGTGTGGAGCTGTTAGGCTGAAGCGGACTCTCTATTGGTGCTTTCAACGGTGCTTTATTGCTCAATCAACATCCTACCGATGAGTCCCCTGCCATAAAAATTAGTGCCTCAACCCGACTGCCATATACCAAGAAGGAATTTTGAATTTTGAACTTAGAATTTTTGAATTTAGTCTGTTTGTTAGTCTTTATATATGTACTTTAATTTTTGTCTTTAATCTGTGTCTTTAATTTTTGCCTTATATTAATCATTTCTCTTTTCTGTCATTCCATTGTTTGTTTGTTTTTGTTTAGCTAGGCTTATTCTTTGTTGTGAACTTTGTTGTGATTTTTTCTGTACTAGTATTTTCTTTAATTAGTTGGTTTCAGTCAGGTTTATTTGTTGGTTTGTTGGAATTCGTAGGCACTCATTCTTTTTCGCCGGGGGATAGGATAACATAGCATGGATGTCTTAGCTTAGTTAGTTGTTTGTGTCTTGTCTTTTGTGTGGTTTGAGTTAGGAACTTTAAAATTCTTTATTTTCGCGCAAAGAAAATTGATTTGTTTTCGTTTTTGAGTTAGGTTTGGTTTAGTTTAGGACTTTTTGTGAAATTTATTTCTTGTTTCTATTGTTTCTTTTTAAATTACCATTTACTTCTTTGCTTTCTGGAGTTTAAGTTAGGCCCAAGAGTTGAGTTAGGACGGAAAGCACTGTACATGGTAGTTTCTGTTCCTTCTCTTTTTTTTTCTTTTTTTTTTTTTTTTTTTTTTTTTTTTGTTTTTTGTTTTTTTTTTTTTTTTTTTTTTTTTTATTTTTTTAATCTTTTGAATTGTTAGCTTTAAGCTATATATTACTTTATAAATATGCAGTTTAATGCCATGTGTAAAATCCATTTAATAGTATGTTGTATGTGTTATATCTTAATCTTTTCTACTGTTGTAAAGGATATTATTGTCGTATTTAGTGGAATTTTGAATTGTTGTAAAGGTAAATGTAGTATGTTATTCTTTTGAACTGCTGTACAGTTATAAATGTGGTATTTAGCTTTGTAAAGTCAGTTATTAATTGCATTGTTAGGCCTATGTAAACGTATTTGTAAGTGTGTTTGGTTTTGTGTGTAATTGTGGGATTTTGTGTGATTGTTGTGGTTTTTTATTCATAGTGGCTAAAGGGTACTACTTTTTCATTTGTGGGTTCGTTTTCGATTATTTTCTCTTTTCTCTATTCTCTAAATTGAAATACTACTTCGCTTTAAAATGCTATCAACTTTGTTGCAATATTGAAGTATAATCCCCTATTTTTGGTTTCTTAGTCTCTACTATTGAATCACTACTAGCTACCACTTTTCTACTATCTCTTTTCTGAAAACTTTTATTCTTTTGGTAAACTACTTGGTTTACTATTTGAAGTTCTTTTTTGTTATCATGGGTAGTAAATGCGCCAGGACTTCTTATGGTTGCTTACTGGTCGCCCATGTAGTCTTTTTATTTTGAAAGTACTTTTCTCTTAAATTTTACCATCTTAAAACTCTCAGCTATTATGGTAGCATCTCTCTTTTACCTTGGAAATTTTATCAGGCGCTAAAATCTTTCGCCAGGGGATAATGTTAAATACTCGCTACGCGAAGTGTGTTTCACTATTCTTTCGAATGATTTCTTCATCACTACCGTGTAGAAACCTCGGTTTTGATACTTTCGTTAATTAGCCAAATTAATCAATTAGTCAGTGTGTATTGTTCTTACGATCGAGAGTGGTCTGCCTGCGGGCTTAGTCTTTGTATCTTTATATAGTATTTGCTGTGTATTATTGGTACTTCCTTATCATTGCCCATTAAATTAGTAAGTCTATCAGTAAATTCAATGATGCCTTTCATGGTTTTATTAGGGTAGGATTAGTTAATTAGGTAGGTCTTACATTTCTTGATTAGAGTTGCACCCAGTTTAGCCTGCGATCAGATTCGCCTTTTAATTACCGGTAGATACCGGACAGTTTGCCGGTAGTTAACACTTATATGACAAAGAAACCCGAATAAAATAGTGTTTACAATTGAAGCAGTAGACGCTTAAAATGATGCTGTAATCTTAACGTTAAAATCTTAACGTTTTTGCTAGAGATCTTGAAACGAAATGAAGTGCTTTTGCAGTAGAAGCAGTAGAAGTATAACCATCTGGCATATCAACAACCTAGACAAGTTGAAATCAGCGTAATATCCTAGTCTCGCTATCCGATGACGTAGCTCCGTTGGTAATGTCGAGACTCCGTGGGGTTCGATTCCAGCCCTGGACACTTTTCTTCACATCTTTCAATCATGATTTCAATGCTTCACATTTACCAAATTATCAAGCTGAGCACAATTCGTCACATGCAAAAACGACTTTTAGTCGCAATTCTCTTAGGTTTCAAAGGAAACTGTGGCACGAAAGCAATTCTGCACAAAAGCAATTTACAAGACATCACCATATTCATTCAAGAAAACCTACTGCCGTATAAATGAGGATAACGAAGCCCAAAACCATTCCCAAAACGGCACTGGTTGACGAGTCAACCTTGAGCACTTCGATCGTATAGGCCGTCAGAATCGCATCGTGCATATTCAGTGGGATAAAAGGCAGCACTCGAAGCAGAATAATCGCCATCAAATCCTTCCGCAGGATTACCGATTTCACCGAATTCAGTCCTGTTGTTTTGGACGGACCTTTTGGCGTGGCCTGTGCGGCCACTTCGTGGGTGGCCGGAACGCAGCACAGCACTGCAGTTGCTGCAGCACCGCTGAGTGCAGCTGCCAGAAGACAGGTGGTTTCCTGACTGTAAAGCTTGGCAACGATTGCCACGAAAGCCGGACCCACAATCGAACCCACGCCCATCCAGGCGGGCTGCTGGTTCATCAGAGAGTCTCTTTCGGTGCCTGAGTATAGTTTGGCGATGGCTGCCTAGAACACAACCAGTTTGCCCTTGAGCTAAACTGACGGCACGAGTGTGAGCAAATATCTCCGACAAATTGCGTATTTTCAACGTGTGGATTTTTGAAACGATATTCTTTTGAAAGCTGCTGTCACAAATTTGAGTTAGCGGAAGTTTGCTGAAACAGGAAATGCGAACGACTTGACGACTTGGGACTCGACTTATATATAACTTGCACAAAATAGATTGTTTCAATTAATGCTCAAATTAAAATGTCAAAATTTATACTAATGCAGCGTCCGCTGATTTGGACGTAGATAAACAAAATGTACTACTTTAACCAATCACCTGAACAGCTTGAAGCCCATTGGCCAAAGCTCCGAAGGCACGTGATATCATCAGCCAATAGAAGCTGCTGGCCCAGCCAACTGTAGCTAGCATCAGGGACCATCCGAAGAAGGCCGTAGCTAGGGAAATACGAACAGGGACCATATCGCTGAACCGACCAAATAGGGGCGTTCCAATGGTCTGAAAGACTGACAGAGTCACCAATAAATAACTGAGATGGTCCCCAGATAGGCCTACTTTATTGACCAGGAACGGTAATATACTCATCTGTACCATCATCATAAAGGAGTCCAGGGCTGTGAGAAGATAGATCATGCATTTGGTCCGTCGCATCATCATGGCTAACAAATCTGAAAAATTTGCAAACGAAATTGGTAGGAGTTTTATATGACTCAGATTAGCTAATCTGGGAATTGAACCACGGATCTTTTGTCCCGAAGACAGACATGCTAACCACTACACCATAGTGCTGAAGGTTGAATTTTATGCTTTTCTATCAATTAGACAATGTTGTGCAGTTAATAACTATATATTAACGTGGAATTGGTGCTAAAACTGTTAAAACTAATGGCGATTTCATAGTTCTTGCCGCAAACAGACGCGCGTAGACCGTCTGCTTGCGTCTGTGAGCGTGAATCAGCTGCAATGGACCGGACCGTTAAACAGCTCAAACGGCAAGCAACATTTGGAGGTGTCGACGCGCTTAAGTTTGAACATTTGAACTATGAAATCACCTTAAAGGTGTGTGGCAACCTTCAATTTTAATGTTGCAGAATCCGACTGAATATAGACTGAATCGCAGAATTGAAGCGTTCAAAGTTTTAAGGCTTTCGTATTCTGACGTACTGAAGCTTTAAATTAATAGATATATACTAGAGACCTGCACGGGCCGAATTTTTGCGGCCCGGCTCGGCCCGGCCCGTGAAAAATTTTTGCCGGCCCGCCCGGCCCGGCCCGTGAAAGGTTTCGGCCCGCTCGGCCCGGCCCGTCAAATTTTTCGGCCCGCCCGGCCCGGCCCGCGAAATTTTTCATTTTTTCAGAAAGTGCAAAATTTCAAAAAATTCCAAAATTTTTTATTGAAATTCCGTTTGAAGTTTTTGTACTGTAGTCGCAAAGCTAATCAATGAATTGAGAGATTTGACATTAATTTTGAGCACCAACTTTTGCAATTAACAGTTTAAACTGATTCTTCTTATTTTAACAGTTTGAAGTGCTTGTTCCGAATGTTTTGAACCACAGGGTTGTGCTGGGCAACATTTGAAATAATAATTTTTGACTCGGCCTCAAGAAATGAGCATAAGCATACTGATCATACAGATAACGTTAAAATTTGATGGATATCCAACATTTATATAACAATTCAGACGACTTTTTAACGGGGATGTATAAAAGCCGGCCCGGCCCGGCCCGGCCCAGGGCCGGACCAAAACTATATAAAACCCGGCCGGGCCGGAAACTATATAAAACCCGGCCCACTATAAAGCGCTGTATATTTTGGGCCGGAAATAGTATAAAACCCGGCCCGAACTCCAATTTTAATATTTTGGGCCCGAAATAGTATAAAACCCGGCCCGAATTTTAATTTTCATGTTTTGGGCCGGAAATGGTATAAAACCCGGCCCGAATTTCATTTTTAATGATTTGGCCCGGAAATAGTATAAAACTCGGCCCGAATTTCATTTTGAATGATTTGGGCCGGAAATAGTGTAAAACCCGGCCCGAATTTCAATTTTCATATTTTAGGCCGGAAATAGTATAAAACCCGGCCCGAATTTCAATTTTAATATTTTGGGCCGGAAATAGTATAAAACCCGGCCCGAATTTCAATTTTCATATTTTTGGGCCGGAAATAGTATAAAACCCGGGCCGGGTTAGAATAGAATAAAATTCGGGCCGGGTTTTATACTATTTCCGGCCCAAAATATGAAAATTAAAATTCGGGCCGGCTTTTATACTATTTCCGGCCCAAAATATGAAAATTGAATTTCGGGCCGAGTTTTATACCATTTCTGGCCCAAAACATGAAAATTAAAATTCGGGCCGGGTTTTATACTATTTCCGGCCCAAAATATGAAAATTGAATTTCGGGCCGGGTTTTATACTATTTCCGGCCCACAACATTAAAAATGAAATTCGGGCCGGGTTTTATACTATTTCCGGCCCAAAATATACAGCGTTTTATAGTGGGCCGGGTTTTATATAGTTTCCGGCCCGGCCGGGTTTTATATAGTTTTGGCCCGGCCCTGGGCCGGGCCGGGCCGGCTTTTATACATCCCCCTTTTTAACTTAAACAGAATACACAGTAACACTTATGATATAAAAATACTGAAACTAGTTCCTGAAAGGTAAGAAACATGACCAAGGAGCACAAAATTCTTTCAAGCTATATACATTTGAGTTATTTTTCTTCAGTAAAATTTGGCAAAAATAATGGGAGTAGACCGAAAACTCGGCCCGTGGCCCGGCCCGGCCCGTGAGCTTCGGCCCGCGGCCCGGCCCGGCCCGTTAACTTTGGCCGTCGGCCCGCTCGGCCCGGCCCGCGGGCCGGGCTGGGCCGGGCCGGGCCGCGGGCCGTAATGCAGGCCTCTAATATATACTATCCTATTAATAGCCTAAACAGATGATAAACTACCTCCAGGGACAATAAATTAAATGTAATAAACAAAAGTTATATGCACGGCACAGCATTAAATAAAGTTTTGCCAGGGCAACTTCAAGAAAACATGATTCAGAGCATAGCAGGCTAGCTATTACTTGTCTCAAGCCAGCAAGAAAGTATTGATTGTGCTTACGTTGACTGTTTGCTAGTAACGATAAAATTATCTGGGATGGGAAAAACAGCTATGAATAAGACATGGCTGTGTTTTGACGTGTTCCAAAAACATGGTTACAAATGTAAATAAGTAGGATTTAATGACTTTTACTTTATCACAGTTTACAATAATAATTTAAGAATAGTTCAAGAATATTTTCATGAACTTAAGTTTTAAATGAATGAATGAATGAATGAACAAATCAATGAACAAATGAACTTCAAACGACCTTTAAATGAACAAAGTTTAAACAGCATCAATTGTGTCAAACAAAACTTCAAGTAAAATCCGTTTAAATCAAATATATACACTGAAAAACGACAAAATGTTTCATAGGAAAACACTATACCAGCTGATTGCCACAAAAACCTGTATTTTCGTTAAATTTTTAAAATCCTGTTTATTGTGCACTTCCCAGCAGAAGCAGTTCTGGTTTCACGGAGGGCAAAACTATTGAAAGACTTGTTTTTGGGATAACAATTTTTTTTGGGTGGATAACCCTACTGGAGCGATGCAAATAATGAAATAAAACTAGCCCCGAAAAAACAATCTACAGGATTGACTTTGATTTTGACTGTTACCAGTTTATACCAGTTTATACCTGTTTTTGTAACTTGGAAAACCAACACAGCCAGACTGCGGAGTTCGTTCTTGCCGAACAAAATCGAACCGTTAAAATCCTAGAAATTGGAGAAAAATTGTGATTACTAATGGGGATTGTGGAATTGCAGGTCCTAATTGATAGTTTAAAGAGTTTAGTTGTATGAATTTTATTTTTATATTTTCATTTCTGCTAAATTGCATTTATGATGGTTTTGTGGTGTAGGTGCATAGGTGGTGCCAGCAAAGAATTTGTTACTAATTAGGTCAAAATATATTTTCACTTTTCGATATTGCGCGTGGATGTCATTGACACTATGAGATTTTCTATAAAACTGAATATTTCAGTTAATTTCTCAAAGTGTAGGATTCGGATCAGAATCGAAAATTAAACAAAAGTGTCCAAGGCAAGGATCAGACCCGAGATGGCTGATTTGTTAGTCATAAACACTCAGCTAGATCCCCTGGGATAGTGAGGCTAGCTTTTGCGCTGCTTTCAATCTTTCTTTGTTTACGTGAAAGCTGATACTTAACAATTTAACATACTCCCCATGCAAACAAGAAACGTTGGTGTAAATTTCCAGGAATTGCGTGTCTAATCTTGAAGTCGTGGAGTCTAAGGGTGGCTGCCGTCTAGTCTGAGGAATTCGAGTTATAGGATCGAGAAAAATAGTTGAAACTGTCGTAATCTAGCCTTGCTGTCCGATGGTATAGTGGAAGTACATAGGAGCAAGAATGCATAATTGCACTATATATTAGAAGATAGTGTTGTTCACCGGCCCAATTGTTCGTGGGCCGGCGGCCGCCGGCCCAGAAACGGCCCGCCGGTCGGCCGGCCGGCCGGTCCCAGTTCTCGCTGACTATTCGAAATTCAAATAAACATAAAGATTTTTGATAGTTTTCAAGGAAGATTTTAGCAGGTTTAAGGCTATAAACAGCAGAAACTGTCACTGGGCGGTCGGCCGCCCTATATTTGACCGGCCAGATTGCTACCGGCCGGCTGGCCGGCCGGTCTAGACAGGGACGGTGCACAACACTATTAGAAGAAGAGTAAGGCACTAGAGTTCTCCTCTTCAGTGCATTGCGTAACGGTGTTCCGCCCACAATACTCTAATGTTCTCCTGTTGGGGGAGGGTCAGGGTCGCCAACAGCCAGTCAGATTGCAGAAATTCGACTCTTTTGGCGCGTAGTGTCTAGCAAGGGATTACGGCAGTTTCATCTTATTTCCAAAATTGCCCGTTTAGACGACCTCCCCAAAACAAGGACAACGGTTTGCAACGCCCCCCCCCAAACGGGGACCAATTCTGGAATATACAAACGACAGCAAGGCTATGCATGCAGTTTTTTGTAGATATTACGCTTCGCCCATCTGAAAAATTCAAGGCATATAATTCTATTTTGTTCATATTTACCAGAACACACCAGCATTCCCCGTCGATGTCAACACCCGCCAAAATAATTTACGAGTCGCTTTAGTTGCCCTACACAGTGCAGCAACCTGTATTATTAGTTGGATACCGTTTTATTACATGCAAAAAACCATTCCACAAATCGCTCTACTTGCAAAAAAGCAGTTTATAATGGCAAGATTCGATAGCTTTCAGCTATTCGTACCATCCTGTACCTAACACCTAGCCAGTTTTTCTGGTTATTAAATATGTCAAAATTAATTATAATTCGACAAAACAATTTTTTGTTTACCACATATAAGGAGAAAATTATAGACCGCTTAGGTTTGCTGTCACATAATCTCTAAGATTTTGTTTATTTGGTGTTATGGTTTTGACTTTTTCTGTTTAAAATTTATGATTAATTATGCTATCTTGCATATTAATGCTGTTACAACGTGATAAGGATGCTTGAATGAATGAATGAAGGACTGAATGAATGAATGACTCCTGAATAATCTCACGGTATGTTAGGCGGGTTGTTAGTTTTTCTCCAATAAAATTTCGGATTTATCACATTATAGTGCTTATTTTTATCTTGAATGCTATATTTTCAAGCTATATTTTCAATCTTGAACAATCGAGCTAAAATTTGGTATGTTTATGTTTATGTCACGCTGAGTTCAAATATCACACAGTTTTTAATTTGGCGAACAAACTTTTTAGGAACCTTTCCACTTGGTTCCAAACCTCCAGCACCGAAAAAGTCTAATTTCGCTAATTTTATTTTAGAACACAACTTAGTGAAAATCACATCCAATACCAACTTTCAGCTAGATTCGTTAAGTTTTTAAAATTTTAGCACTGGGTAGCTGAAAAAGGACTTAAATTTCTGGAATCCTGGGCCGCATTGCAAAAGATTCTCCTAAGCCTAGGAGCGCTCCTAAGTTCAGCTTAGGTGGCGACTTAAGCCCGGTTTTACTTGTCCGTTTGCCCGTTTGTCCGTTTGGGCGTTTGGGCGTTTGGCCGTTTGGGCGTTTGTCCGTAGATGAGAGTAGTTTATACTTCCCGCCTTAATTTAACGGACAGTTCTACACGGGACCTTTTTCTTGCATTTGATTTGCAGTATGGAAGTTGAACTTCTGCAAAATATTTTGCTTGGAGCAGCAACTTTGGCGCTTCGTTCCCGAAAACGAAAAAGGTCATGGTCTGTCCATCCTATTAATCAAAGACGTCGAGATTTTGGCCATTTTTCCACATTAATCCAAGAACTGCGGATTTTTTCAGTATTTTCGAATGACGCCTCGCCAATTTGACCTCCTGCTAGAACTTGTATCACCTCAGCTTATTCACAAACAAACTACGGATTGTCCAATCACTGCTGACGAACGACTCTGTATTACCTTAAAGTAAGTAAAAATGAAATTACCAAGATAGAGGTGCAGTAATTAGGCTTGCAGAAAGTTTGGGTTAATAATTTTATTAAGCAATGCAAGCCGAATTAAACTAAACTACTTTTTTCGAGTTTGTTGTTTGTTTTTTTGTTTGTTTGTTTGTTTGTTGTAATAGAAATCAGATTCGAATTGAATGCTTGGAATTATCAAGAGTACATAATATAAGAGGTACGGTTGTTTTGATTTTTGATTCGAATCGAATCAAATGTGTTTTGATGCGACTTTTGATTTTTGATTAATCGAACTGAATCAAATCATTTAATTTTTCACAGCAAAAAATCGAATTGAATCAAATCTAACTGAATTCTCAGAAGCCATAATCGAACTGAATCAAATCAAAACCTTTGTCCACGAATCAGTAATTTTGATTTTGATGCGAGTTTGATTCCCCTTTTGTTTCAGCAGAATATATGCTGAAAGCTTTCACTTAGTCTCGTATGCACAATGAAACATACTTTTCCATGCATCTTTTCGAGTACTGTTGAACCTATTATTATGTGCGATAAACAGTTGTTTGTGCTGTTCATTATGGCAGTGCTCACGGCATAGATACCAGCAAAATCTTAACCAGGGATTTTTAGCTTGGAAGATTGCTTTGGCAGGCAATTTCTAGAATAGGTTTATTGCTTTAATGTAGCCTTTTGCGTTTCGAGAGACTGTTAGATCATTATTTTTGCATTAGCTTTAACTTTCATCAAGATTAGCATGCAAGGTTTTCATTAAAGCCAAGAAGTCTAAACTATATTAAAAATCTTTACGGCAGCAATGGACATCTTTATGAAAAATGAAAATTTTATGTTCTCAAAACAAGTCCTGAAATTTTTATGTTCTCACTACTGTACAACAACCTCTTGTGATTATAAATTAGGTTGGTTTAAATCGTATAAAATTTTAACGCAAACTTGAAAAATCAAAAGTAGCACCAAAATTCAGTTGTGGTAAAAACTGTATCAAAAGCAAAAGTCTTTCAAATTGAAAAAATCGAACTGAATCAAATCAATTCATTTTTCGGGTGCAGAAAATCGAACTGAATCAAATCTGATGATTTTTCAAAGGCGAAAATCGAACTGAACCAAATCAAAACTTTCGAAGCAGCACCAATACAACCGTAATAAGAGGTTATGATATGATATGATATGATCTGGTTATCTTTCAAAAAACAAAATTAAGAGGGGGCTGAACGATCTCTTGGGCATGAAACCTCTTAAATCTCCGAAACTACATGCATGCAAGAAAACATGGAATACATGTAGAAAAACGCGGAAACATGGAAACAGACGCTTTTTATTAATACAATTTCCAATTGATTTCATTTCAGTAAACGTATTTTTGAAAATAGAAATTTCTGAAAGTGTAATCCAACAAACCAAACATAACCAAACATTTGGAGCTCGACTCGTTGATGTTCTCGGAAAGAGAATAGTACAAAGAATTCAATATAAGCTGTGAACTACAAACAGCAGTGACTGTATAAGAGAATTAAAATTTAAAAAAATTAAGTTTCTTACCAGGGATCTGCAATTCTTCGGAAATTTCTTGCCAGGCGTTTTTCACAGCGGTTTTGTTGGAATGCTCTGACAAAGTTTTGTTGTATAAAAATTCACGTCTGCGGACCGCTTCAATAGGTTTTTCCACAAATGCATCGTTTTCTGTGGACATATTTTTAAAAAAACTTAAGCTTGCCAAGACACAAGAAGAAACACACTATTATGAGCGACTACTATGAGAAAGGCGAAGCAGTTAAGGTGTAATAACGTGATTGGTTGATTGCTACGGACTGTCCGTAAAAGTAGAACACTGCTTAAGTTTTCTTACGCCCAAACGCCCAGCCCTTTCGCCCAAACGGCCAATCGGCCAAACGGACAAGTATAAATTCTTAGGCCATACGGACAAACGGACAAACGGACAGTCCGTACGCCCAAACGCCCAAACGCCCAGTTTTTACGCCCAAACGCCCAAACGGACAAACGGACAAACGGACAAGTATAAACCGGGCTTTAGGAGAATCGGGTTTCAAAAGATTCTACTAAGCTTAGGAGTGCTATCCACCACTCCTAACTTTTCTCCTAAGTTGCCTGGATTTAGGAGCAGCGCCAGCTAAACTTAGGAGAAATCTTTTGAAACGGGTTTAGGAGGTCTCCTAACTTCCTCCTAGACAGCTCCCAGACATCCTTCTAAGTACCCTCCTAGGAGGGCACTTAGGAGAATCTTTTGCAACGCGGCCCAGGATTATCCAAGAATCCAAAAATTCCTGTTTGAAATAGGCTAAACTTTTATGATTATGCTATTGCGTTTGTGGACACTCCATTTTTGTAGTTTCGACGTCCTTAGGCTTTGGCTTCAAATATTTTAACCATTAAAGATTGACTAAATTTATGCAAAATTTAAATCGAATCATACTGGTTTAATTTGAAGAATGTAATTTTTCATTTTTTTACTATATAACATTTTACTGTATTTGTGTTTGTTTACGCTTTATTTGTAATTATTGTTTGTATTATTATTTGTATTATTGTATTTATTAGTAATCAATCAAATGGGCATAAATGATGCTGCAATTCTTAGTAGTGACGGTTATCTTCAATGTCATTCGATTGATCTCAACCAGCAGTATTGACGGAAACAAAAATGAGGTAGCAGATTTCGGAAATTGAGTTGATTTGTGCGGACAGAGTTTGAAGTGGGTCGCAGTCGTAACTAGCTGACGTAACTCTGACCAACGACGACTCACTGAAGTTTTGTCGACCCACTTGACCCACTTCTTTAGTTTGGACATTTCCGTACCTAATGTACGTATTTAACCCTTTTATGCACGCGGCTGCCAATTGGCACAAGCGCTGATTTTTGGCATCTTAGGAACCTCGTCCAAACCAAAAGCGTACATTCATAACAAAGTACGCTTTTGAAAGCGTAGAATAAATCGTAAATTACTACCGTAGGTTGTATGCAAGTTTTTCATTTTCTCAATTGAAGATTAAAAGCTAGCCATTTCTCAATTTGACAGCCACCTGCACAAGTGCACATACACGTAAAAGCAGTAACGTTTGCAATAAGAATACAGAGAAACGAGCTTATTATAAAGCGTAGATTTACTTTCAAACCGTACGTACGGATGTTTCTAACAAACAAGCAACGTTTGCAATATACGGTTCACATTGGGACGAGGTTCCTTATTTTTTGGGACAGGGTGCAGTTGCCGGTTGGCAATCTGGGCATTTGCCCCTTTTATCTTTAACACGTCCACCCTATTTTGGGAGAATATGTCGACACCTGCTTGAAAAATCTAGTTTCTATGGCATTCCGCCGGCTATGGAAATTTTGATGATTTCAAGCCCTGTTCGAGAGCTGCATTGAAGCAAATCCAGAGCCGGCTGTAGTTCGTCGGCAGAAACGTCGTTCCACTAAGTGATGCGGGAGGTTATGCGCATTAAAATAACGTATAGTTGATCCCAAGTCTTGCAGTTAGAAATAAATTTATTGGATTTTTGCAATGAAAATTTAGCAAAATTTCGTACTTTGTCCGACTTTAACGGCTTGTAACTTTTTCTGGGTGCGTCGGAGACCCTTCAATGCTTACATATGAAATGTAGAGCAATTAATTCTCTATCGATTGGTGCAGTCCCATCTCTCTAGTAGTAGTCTCTAGGTGGTCTCAGTAAAAAACGGCAACCAAATATGTAAAATTGGTCATTTTGAGCCGATTTCCACGAGAAGTCTTGGGCAGATGAGGGTTAATTAAAGATTGAAAGAAAGTTGATCACCACCAAGCACCCGAAAAATTCAGGCACCTGGCGGCACTCGCACCCGCGGTCTTCTGCTTAGCGCGCAGACGCTCTACCAGCTGAAGCTGGGCCACAGGACAATTCGAAAGTGCATTGCACGCTGCAAGTGGAGCGAGATAACTCAAGAAGCTTCCCACCGCAATCTACATGATTTTGTTTGTCATGCTAAGCACTCTATCGGCCGGTTGCACCAACTCCGAGCTCAAGCGCTGGAGATAATCTCGAACTCAAGATCGAGTAAGCTTGAGCTTATCTCCAACTTCAAACTCGAGGTTAGGTTATCTCTTGCACCAACTGATTTCTGTTACTGATTAGTCAAGATGGAGCTAAGCTCCAGCTAATCTCTAACTTGTGGATTATCCAATGCAATGCTCTTAAAGAGTCACGTGCTAAGTGATAGGGCAAATCAAAAACTAGCAGCATTTTCAACTATGTATTTCGCTTTTACCATAAACATTACAATTGCAGTAAATTGTCTTTGATGTTCACTTGACAATGAGGACTATCATTGCTTCCAAATGTCTGCAGTTGCGACGACGATTGCTACCGTCTGTCTACAGTACAATTTTACGAGGAAGAAGGCAGTGTTTAGAATTAGAATTAATGGTTTTGTGAATGATAAAAACATTCAGAAAACAACATTTAGAAATTATGATGTCTAATTTCTGCGGAGTTGCTAACAGTTCCAGATTCCTGTAACTGGGCATTCATGTTGAAAAATTCAGATATATGCGGCTGTTCAGCGCAGTTATTTTGCTGTAAATCTGGTAAGAAATAAAGTCAATCCTAAGTCCTGACCAGGATTGAAATTTAAACGCACGAGATTAGCTCGAGGTTGAGTTAATCTCAAACTTTAGTTGGTGCAACACTCTTGCAAATAAGCTCAACCTAATCTCAAGGTAATTTCAACCTCAAGCTTATACTGACTGGTTGGTGCAAACCGGTGTATAGCACGTATCGATGAAAATTAACGCTTTAAACATCTGGAAGCTTCAAACAAACATTTGGCTAGTTCAAAGTTAGCTGCTCTGGCTTTCGTCTTGGTAGCTTTGAACACGCTGTGCTATCGCCACATACGTGTTTAGATGAGAGCTGGGACCTCGATCCTTAAGTTGAATCAGTATTTAGCCCAAGTTTTAAATAAATATAAATATAAGGGCCAAATATACAGTACAAATGCTTTTATTAGAATTAATTTCATATTAGTTCGTTCTAGTTGATTTCTTACAGTTTTACTGTAGGCGTTTTTATTAATGTCTTACCTAAACTTACATAAGACAGCTGTCATTTTAGTGGTTTTATATCATAGGATATCGCTTGATTTCTACAAATCTAATTAGAAGCAGTTAGCAGTTCTTCACACATTTTTGGGAAAATAGATTTGCAGGCAGGTTAAGTCGTGCCGTCAACATTATTTTCGCCCAAACGCGTCGTCAATCAAGACAGAAGCAAAAAAAGTTTGGCGCGATAATATTGTACATATGCAATGACTAATGTCAGAAAAATATCACTGAAAATTTTGTGACTAAAGATTCATGCCATAATCGAGCTAACAGCAATATTATAGTCTAAATTAATAGAAAGCATCATCAAAGATGGGAGAAAAAATAAAAATTTGATGCAAATTGCAAATTTTCTATATAGTAAAATTAACCCAAAATTTAGCGTGATCCAAATTTAGTTAATCCAAAATTGTATGAAAAAAGTGCCTGCAGACCCGCTCTGACCCGCTGGTGTCCATAACACGTGGACCTGCGGGTACCCATGGATCCCGTGGACCACTTCCAACTCTGCATAAAAGAGTGCTAGTTAGTCTTTGACGACACAACCAGTGTGTGCGAGCGGTTGAAATTAGGGTTGAAAGAATTGAAGAAAAGTGTCCAGGGTGAGGATCGAACCGCCAAGCTTTAGCCTTACAATCCACCATCCCCCACCTCTTAGCCATACTCACTTCATTTTATTGCTCTGATTTCAAGCTAGCTAAGGAACCGTGCCAAAATTAAGCTATAAAATTTAGCGTGCACACTACTTATTTACACGATTTAATACGTGTAGAAGTCGTGTAAGCGGCTTCTTTGATGTTAAAGTTTGAAGTTTTTTCTAAGCTATGCCTTAAGTCAGTGCTGCAATAACAGCACAGAAGCTAAAGCTTACATGTATTCATTTATCTGCGTAAAAGTTAGCAGAAGCAGCAGCAGCAGCAGCTGGTTTTTGCCAGAACAAAAACTAAAGTCTAAACATTGTCATAAAAACTAAACTTTTGGAAATCGTGTAAGCTCTACGGAAAACGTGTCAAGAATCGTGTAAACATTATCGTTCGATTTCCTTTTTGACACGGTTCCTAAACCAGTTAGAAACGAAAACACGAGGCTTCTTGGAATTTAACCTTTGGCCTCCGACATATACTGTTTTGAAGAGCTGGCCTCTGTTCCGCGGTTGCAGTCATCATTCGAGGTGACACTCCTGGCTCATTGGCTGAGTATCTGGGGTTGAGCATCGGAACTCTAGACCGTGACATGTGTAGGAGAATTCTCCGAAGGTTTCCATCACCTTTTTACTTTTTAGTTTACCTCCGATACTGCAGAGTCGCTAAGGCTAACAGGTTGCTTCACGCTTCCGTTATGGTTGGTGCTCTCATAATTATCTATTATTATAATAATTATTAAGTCTTATTATTAAAATTATTATAAGATTCCAAAACCCGATAGTTAAATTAAAATTATTCAATGCTGCAGAATGAAACAAACAAGCTTCAAATTGGGGAGGAGGGAGTCGACAGGCATACATGTACCCCCTCGGTTTGGTGAGGTGGGGGGTTGCCGAGAGTTTTCCCCGTTTTGGGGGAGGGAGATCGCTGAAAGGGGTCCCCGTAGGGGGGGTCGCTCAAGCAGGCTAAGTTTGACTCATTCTGATTGGCTGTTGGCGAACCCCTCCCAAACGGGGACCCTTTTGGAAATCAGCTGAAACTACCGTAATCCTTTGCTAGACCCCTCCTCCCAAACGGAGGGCGATTCTGCATACTGATTGGTTGTTGACGACCCCCTCTCCAAACGGGTGACCTCTTCGCGACTACACTCTCCCCACCAAACGGAGTGGTCATGCGCTGTGGATTTGGTCGACACCCCCCCCCCCAAACGGGGGAACATTCGCGTCTTGTGGGCGGAACACCTTTACGCAATTCCAAGAAGAGAAACCCTCCAGTAGCTTACTCTTCTTCAATTAAGAGAAATAGCTATGGACTCTTGATTTTAAAATTGCTCAAGAAACTTTAGGTGTTTTAGACGTTCCTGTCTGGAAACGAGACGGATGCAGACTGTTCGAATCCACTGCCATTTTGCCGACCAGATGAGCCTTGTCTGTTTGGTTCCACCGAAGTTGGATCCTCAAAGTTAGCCTACAAGCAAATTAAAACATGGTAATAAATTTGCCCTGGTTTTGAAGCTTAGCCGTCTGTTTAGATTCGAACAGGGAGTATATATAGGATACTCCATTACAACAAATCCACTACACGTTGTGACGGTTCAATTGTACACTAACTCCAGCGAAGCTTGATGAGACTGTGCCTCTGTAGCTCAGTTGGCAGAGCGTTCGCCTAGTGCACAAAAAGTCATGGGATCGAGTCCTATCGGAGGTCTACGCTTTTTCTTTCTTTTTACTTTTACTATTAATTTTCAAAACCAAAAGAATATGCCTGCAAGCTGTGAAATATTCCTCTGAAATTCGAAATTAGGTCTCTGGCCACCCTTTTGTGTCTAAATTTATAGTTGCAGTGAATATAAACTAAATTACAAAACGTATAACAAACATTTATTAATATTTATTTTTCTCCACAATTTCCAACGTCTGCCTTTGATTACATTTCAGGTGTAATTGCGAGCCAGGCACTGTTTGCAGATTCTCTCACAAAGATTACCAGAAACGGGTTCATGTCTTTAAATGCAAAGAAAATGCCAACCAACCTGAGCCAGAAGAATTTGAAGGCAACGCTAATACGTAAATGTATTGATTGAGGTCTGTTAGATTACGTTATTGTGGATTTAATGTCGTTTTAAGCTTCCCCTGTGATCAAGATATTGCATTACATGCAGTAAAACAATAAAAGTACAATGAACAATGCACTAATAAAATAAGTTGTCATTGCTATAAACATTGTCTATAGTGGCTAAGTATTATGTATGT
>JASAND010008583.1:0-17399 GCA_030248195.1 Trissonchulus latispiculum
CACAGCAAGATGGGCGGATCAGACGGCAAAACGGACACCGGGAATGAGCTGGGCGCACCAGAAAACCCCTATAGACAATGTTTTGAGAGGCTATGTACAAGCTCTATATGGTGTTCCCGGAAGTCGGTACCGACCGGACCCTCCAGACGGCAAAGTGGAACCAGCACAGCAAGATGGGTGGGTCCAACGGCAAAACGGACACCGGAAATGAGCTGGGCGTACCAGAAAACCCTGATAGACAATGTTTTGAGAGGCTATGTACAGTTCTATATGGTGCTCCGGAAGTCGGTACCGACCGGACCATCCAGACGGCAAATTGGAACCAGCCCAGCAAGATGGGTGGGTCGGACGGCAAAACGGAGACCGGGAATGAGCTGGGTGCACCAGAAAACCCCTATGGACAAAGTTTTGAGAGGCCAAGTAAAGGACTATGGACTATGGACCTCCCGGAAGCGGTTACCGACCTGACCCCTCAGACGGTCAAGTAGAACCAACCCAGCGAAATGGGTGAATCTGGCTGCAAAACTGATGGCGGGAATGGATTCTCCGTCCTAAAACCTTTATATGCACGATTTGAGAAGTCTATCTTGGTAAATAAGCGAAAAAACTAAGTTCAGTGTCTGACCCAAGATTCACCAACTTTGGCGGGCCACTGTGGCGCTGTGGCGCAACATGTGACTAAAAATCTGACTTCCAAACGTCATAATCCGGATATACGTCCTTATCAACCAGTATATAACTTGTTCGGTTTGTATTTGCACAAAGACCTGGAAAGAAGCTAATCCCAGGGTACTTTTGGCCATTTCGACGTTCTGAGCCGACTTTGTGGCGCCACTGTGGCGCTGCGGCGCACCGTGGCGCGGCGGCGACCACATATATCGAAAGTCACTAACCTATATATATTGATGATATACCGCAATAGGTGTCTGAACTTCGCTACATTCTGTGAAAGAGGCTGCAAAATGGTGACATACGAGGGTAAAACGGAGACACCGGAAAAAAAAAAAAAACATCGCCGGCATAACTGCCGGCGGGTGCAACTTTTTAACGGTAAGTGATAGGGGGATGAAATTTTCCAATTATACTAAACTCGACACGGACTTTCTTTTGCGCACAAAATTTGCGCAGGATCTGCGCAGGAATCTGCGCAGCCTCTGCGCAGCGCCTCTGAAGGCTGTCATTGGGGCGTTTTGACTCATATTATAGGGGTCGCTACCGCGACCCCTATGATACGTATATTTTATACATCGAAAAAGGAGCATTTTCAGCTAAAAACACTTGGGTACTTTTTTGGGTGTCCTCCCCCCCCCCAATTTCGGATTTTGGTGGGATCCCCGAGCCAAATTCGGACCTTCTATATACTGCCCCAACCCAAACAGGTGGTACACCTATAGAGGTCGGGGAAAAAAACCAAGGTATATAGTCACTTTTTGGACTCTGCAGAACTACCCAGTGGAGCAATCCGGCTATAAATTATTTTCTTATCAAGCCCTGTCTAGACTGTCATTTTGGTATACAAATCGCCTCTCTAGGTCCTGTCGTTAATTAGTGATTAACGGTTAATTAGCCGGGGTAAAAATACCAATGGCGGGAAAAAAACCAACCGATGGGAAAAAACCAACCCCAGTATTCGGTCAGGGTAACTCATATTAGCGATTTTATGCATGCGACAGGTAAAATCGGCGTCGCTGACTTCATATCTGCAGTTATTTTTGCGATATTCCTTATAATAAGTGAGAAAATCAAACATCAAAATTTGCAGCATCAACTGGCTAGGTTTCATCAAATTTGCCAGTTTCTATGTTAAAATGCAAAAATTTGTAAATCTTTCGAAATTCGATGAAATAAATTAAAATAAACGTTGTTTCAGTGTTTTTTCGCGTATTTCTTTGTCCCAGAGTACTTTTTGGCCGCTTTAGCTGAGCCAAACAGCCAATCCGCCGAAATGAGGTTTTTACCGGCTAGCACAAAATTGCCACGTCCAAATGCAATTTTGAGCTGTTCACGTGAAAGAACGCATTAAACTTGCTATGTGCATGACTTTTGAGCAACTAAGAACCATTTTTGGGCGTTTGGCAGCAAAAGCAAAAATTGGTTTTTTCCCACCCCTTGGTTTTTTCCCATTTTGTAAAAATTCTGCTGGCAGCTTGCCAAGCGTCGCAGGAAGGCGAGACCGACATTTTTGGAAAGAGCACATGTTGTTCTCATAGAAACTATGAAAAGTTATTATCTAACTGCTATGGAAAATTTTTTACAGGCATTCAAAAATAGGCAAATTTTGAATTTTTGGGGGGGTCAAAAATGCCAAAATTTTCAAAATGCCACAAAATGCTCAAAAGTGGTCCGATTTAGCTCAAATTTGGTATGGTAGGTGGGATGGGCCCTACCAACTTGCATGCAAAATTTGAGCCCGCTAGCTCATCCCCATCGCCCAAACGGGGGGTTGGGTTTTTTCCCCACCACTTGCGGGTTGGTTTTTTTCTCCGACCTCTATACATACATAGGTGTACCTGGGGAGGACCCCTTCCCCCAAATGGAAAGCGCCGACCCCATCCTCGAAATTGTGGAGGTAGACCCCACCCCCAAATGAAATCCCAGACCTCACCCTCAAAATTTTGAAAATTTTGCCTCATATATATATATATACAAGTAACAAAAATGCTCCGCACAAAAGAGGACAAGAACAAAAAGTGCTCCTTCGTCGCATGTAAAATACATATGAGTCTTCGTAGTCAGGTTGTACATAAGCAAAAACTAGCCTGTAAAATACATATGAGTTCCGTAGGGAGGTTGTAAATTAAGGAAAACAAGTTGCAACCGCTTAACATATGAGCCTGTCCTACAACGAGGCTCATATTGGCGTATGTCATAATGCGAATAATTTGCAGATATTTATTTTACTTTTATATAAATACATACTGCGTAAAGCTTTTCGATAAAGCTATCGACTACGAACCTGCTATAAATTTTGCTTATTACTGGTATTTATCTTACTGGTGGCTGTTATTTTATTGGTATTATTCTGCTCTATTTGCGGAGTATTTTCCTATTTTCTGTTACTTGGTTATTTCGATGGCGGCTAAATCTGAATCTTGCTGTTCTGCCTCTTGCCGTAAAAGTTCAACTAAAATTGCATCGATGGATCATGCTATTTCTTGCAAATATTGTCCTTCATCTTTCCATCCGGGTTGTGTGGGAATTCCGGAGGCCAGTTTTAAGAAGCTGGATCAGGGACTGCTGACTATTTTGGCCTATACCTGCGATGCTTGCTCAGCGAAACTTTCTTCGTTGATGGGTATATCTGCTACTGAAGGCCAGGGTGGCCACCAGGAACCTGGTGTCCATAATCCACGGATCCCTCCTTCTGGCGACAATGAACGAGTCCTAGCCCTTGAGACTCAAATGAAGGATGTTTTGGCCAGAATTTCTAATCTAGAGTCCCGCCCCCCTCCCATCACTGCCCATCAGGTCAGACTAGAAATGTCGGATGTCCTGGAAGCTCATGAGAAAAAGGACAAAGCTGTTCTTTTTGGCCTCCCTGAGCAGGTGGGGGAGGACAATGCCAAACTGTCAATGGCTGATGCAAGGGCTGCTGATTCGGCCGAACTTCGGGAAATTGCTGAGGCACTGAGTATTGATCCGAATTGTATCATTGATGTTTACAGGGATGGAACGAAACGGAAGGATGGTAAGCCGCGCATTATCAAGGTCAAATTCAACAGTCAGGAAGCCAGATCCACCTTTATTTCTGGCGCCAGGGACTTACGTACTGAGAAGGAACGGTGGGAAGTGATATGGTCGCGGGCAGATCTTACCTATCGTCAGCGTGAAGAGGATCGAAAACTTCGGATTCTGCTGGATAAAGCTAGACTATCGAATAAGAATGCTGTTATTAGAAATGGTGCCATTGTTGATAAGGTAACAGGAAATGTCATTCCGGTAAATTAGTATGCACTGGTACTAAGCTTCCGCCGAAAAATTGTCAACTTAAATGCGTATTGTTAAATGCTCAATGTCTTCGAAATAAATTAGATGAACTAAAAGCTGAATTGTTTTCCAAAAATTTTGATGTTGTTTTTATTACAGAAACTTGGTTTGATGAGAGTGTCTTAGATTCTGAAATAATTGGAAACTCGGGGTATAAAATTTTCAGGAGTGATAGGAATACTAGGGGGCATGGTGGATGCTGTATCTTAGTGCAAGCGCATATACCAGCTGAAACTGTAACTGCTGCTAGTTATTATGGATACTGTGAAGTGATTTTTATGGATGTCCAAGTTGAGGGTTTGAAAACCAGATTAGGATTAACGTACCGATCTCCCACCTCTACACCTATAGCAGATAGTGTGTTGTGGGATAGTATCAGGAACAACAGAACGCATCTTAACACGGTAATTGTGGGTGATTTCAACCTGCCTGACGTTGATTGGGAAGAATATAGTGGTAGGGGGGCTGCCAGTGTTCAATGTTTGGACTTGATAAACGAAATGGGTTTGCATCAATTTGTAAAACAGCCAACTAGGGGGGAAAATATTTTGGATATAATTTTAGCAGATGATTTTAACTATGTAAAAGATGTTGAGGTAACCGCTCCCTTTTCAACGAGTGATCATAACATGGTTGACTTCAAAATTGTTTGTCAGGTAAACGCTCCTTCAATTCAGAGGTGTGAAAAATATGATTTCAAAAATGAGAATTATGATGGAATAAACAGATTTTTGACTAGTACTGATTGGATATCTGTATTTACTGGTGATGTGAATGCTGACTGGGCTGTATTCAGTCAAATTATTCAGTATGCTTTTGAATGTTATGTGCCTAAGATTACTGTTACTGTTGGAAAAGGGAAAGGGAGAATCCCTGGTAGGGTTAGGAAAGCATTGGCTAAAAAAAGGAGGAGATGGAACATTTTCAAAAACAATCAGTCCGAACTAAATAGACAACTTTTTCGTGTTGCAGCTAGACATGCAAGAAATGAAATCCGAGACTCCGTGAAAAGGCAGGAGGAAACCGTTGCAAATTCTGGGGATATTAAACGCTTGTATTCATATATTAATACTCGACTGAAGGGAAAAGATGGTATTCCATCTCTTAAGAAGGACGGAATTAGTGCAGTTAATGATGTCGACAAAGCAAATATGTTAAATAGAACGTTTGCCTCTGTTTATCAGATGGATAATGGAAATTTACCAAATTTTGAATTTCAGACTAATGCAAGAATTGAAAATTCTATAATAACAGAGGAACGAATTGCAAAGGCAATCAAAAATTTGAAAAACAAGTTTTCGTCTGGTCCGGATGGGCTGTCTAGTTTTGTGTTAAAAAAGATCGCAGTCGGTGTATGTGAGGCATTGTGTATACTTTTTAATGAATCTATGAATGCTCAGATACTACCACATGAATGGAAAAGTGCAGTTGTTGTACCTGTGTATAAAAGGAAGGGGGAAAGCGCAGATCCATCTAATTACAGACCTATTAGTCTAACCGTTGTAATATGCAAAGTACTAGAGTCCTTAATCGTAGAGGATTTGTGGAATTTTCTATCTGAAAACAGATTGATTAGCAAGTACCAGCACGGATTTAGGAAGTCTAAATCAACCTTAACAAATCTGTTAACATGTTTGCATTCTTGGTATCTAGCCAGGGATCTTGGAAACAGGATTGATTGTGTGTTTATTGATTTTGCTCGTGCTTTTGACTCGGTTCCGCATGACAAACTGTGTATAGTGTATAAATTGGAAAGGTATGGGGTTACAGGTCGTTTATTGGGCTGGATTAAAAATTTTTTGAACCAACGTACACACAGAGTAAATGTAAATGGAGTTTTGTCGGGAACCTTATCAATTACCAGTGGGGTGCCTCAAGGATCGGTGCTAGGACCCCTGCTGTTTTTGCTTTATATAAATGATTTATCAACTGTTGTAGCACATAGTACAGTTGAATTATTCGCTGATGATGCTAAGATATACATTTCGTGTCCAAAATCCTGTTTGTGTAATAATTTGCAAAATGATCTAAGTGCTGTTCATCAGTGGGCTCTAAGTTGGCAGCTTAACCTTTCTGTTCCTAAGTGTCATGCTTTTTCGATTGGGGGTGATCAATTGCTTAACTTGCATATTGGTGGGAATCGCCTTGATTATGTAAACACGGTATCTGACTTGGGAGTGCTTCTAACGGGGGATCAAAAAGTTAGTCAGTATTGTCGGAAAATAGGTCAGCTTTAATTCTAGCGTCTAGAATTTTCAGATCTTTTCAAACTAGAGATCGTAGTTTACTGGTAAAAGTGTTTAAAACTTATGTGAGGCCTCTTGTTGAGTATAATACACCGGTATGGTCACCGTATTTGTTGCAGGACATAGATAAGGTAGAACATGTTCAGAGATCGTTCACGAAACGTTTGAGAGGCATGGGTAATTTATCTTACACTGAGAGGCTTAGAGTTTTGGGCTTGCACAGTCTGGAATATCGTAGACTAATAAATGATGCTGTGTTGTGTTTTAAGATAGTTAGACATCTAATTGATTTGGAATTTTCTGACTTTTTTGAGTATTGTCCAGATGGTGGGACTAGAGGGCATGGACTTCGACTTAAACCAATTAAAAGACCGCGATTAGTTGTAACGCAGAATTTCTTTAGTTGGCGTGTAGTTAGACTTTGGAACTCATTGCCTGAAGAAGTTGTAAATGCAGCCACTGTAAATATTTTCAGGCAAAGGATTGAAGAACTAGATTTGGGTGCTTTTTTAATAGGGCGGGGGCTTAGATGACCAGTGCTGGTCTTCTCTCGTCCTTCTTGAAATTAATTATAAACATTTGAGTATATATGTAATTATTGAACTATAACCATTTTTTTTGTTTGATGCTAATAAAATTTATGTACTAATTTGTTTATCTTTTCTTTTTCAAGTAAACGAATTGTCTTGTCTTGTCTCTTGTCTTGTCTTTTCATTACAAATTGTCCTTCACATAGCTTGTTGATCAGTCATTATAGTGTGTATATGCTCAATACGGTACGCCATGAGGCGCTCTGACTCGCAGCCAAGTGGGAACGCATTCTGCGTGTGTATAATTTGAACGTGTTTCGAGAATGCATTAGAGGTGTGCCATAGTGTTTCAGGAAACATCAGGTTGCATGTACAGTTCATCTTGAGCAGTCGTAGTTCACTTCAGTCCATTTCTTCTGGGCCACGACGTCTATTCATTTTTCCGTAATGTGGATGAAGCTGAGGTTCTTTAATGAGGCTTTAATGTGGAATGCACTGTGGCGCCAATATGAGCCTCGTTGTAGGACAGGCTCATATGTTAAGCGGTTGCAACTTGTTTTCCTTAATTTACAACCTCCCTACGGAACTCATATGTATTTTACAGGCTAGTTTTTGCTTATGTACAACCTGACTACGAAGACTCATATGTATATATTTTACATGCGACGAAGGAGCACTTTTTGTTCTTGTTTTCTATTATTTTATATATGTATGCTCATGAAGGTATGTATAGATATCTTTCAACAGTAGCAAGCAAGCCAACCACAGCACCCCACAACCACTTTGAGCATGCAGTTCTATGACAAAAGTTGCTCAGCTCGCTTAGGGCTTTCATTTGGTACCAAATTTGACCACTTTTGAAAAATTTCATTTTTGACCGAAAATCGCCTAAGTCCCCACCCCACCCCACCACAGCACTCTACAGCCACTTTGAGCATGCAGTTCTATGACAAAAGTTGCTCAGCTCGCTTAGGGCTTTCATTTGATACCAAATTTGACCACTTTTGAAAATTTTCATTTTTGACCCCATGACCTCCCACCGACCTGACCCTCCAGATGGCAAAGTGGAACCAGCACAGCAAGATGGGTGGGTCAGACGGCAAAACGGATGCCAGGAATGAGCTGGGCGCACCAGAAAACCCCTATAGACAATGTTTTGTCAGGCAATGTACAGTCCTATATGGTGTTCTCGGAAGTCGGTACCGACCGGACCCTCCAGACGGCAAAGTGGAACCAGCACAGCAAGATGGGTGGGTCAGACGGCAAAACGGACACCGGGAATGAGCTGGGCGCACCAGAAAACCCCTATAGACAAAGTTTGGAGAGGCAAAGTAAAGCCTACTATGGACCTCCGAGAAGCGGTTACCGACATGACCCCTCAGACGGTCAAGTGGAACCAGCCCAGCAACTTGGGTTACTCGGGGAGCAAAACTGATAGCGGGAATCGATTCTCCGTCCCAAGAAACCTTTGTATGCAAAATTTGAGCCACCCATGTAGCAAAATAAGAGAAAAAATTAAGTTCAAAGTTCGACCCAAAATTCACCAACTTTGGCCGGCCAGTACCGAAAAATTACGCACGAAGACGGAAAATCATATAGCATTTGAACGACCCCGATATGTGTACTGTTTAACCATATAGTCAGTACTGCCCCATATATAGCCCAATCTGACTTATTAAGGCGCCTTTGAAGCATACTTTTTGGCCATTTTAGCGTTTTGGCCGACTTTGGCCCCCAGCCAAAAATTTTTTCCGGCCCTGGGAGGCATAAAAACTAGCTTATTTTCTTATTTTTGATTTGTACTACAAGAATATATATGGGTTTCATAGGCAAAAATTTTTCTATCTGTAGTTATTCAAGCTACAAAACCCCCTTATGAGACATCAAAAGCGAGAAACCGGAAAAAAACATCACTCTCGTAAGCGATTTTTAGGACAACTTTTTAACGGAAAGTGGTACGGGGATGAAACTTGGCCAATATACTAAACTCGACACGTACAATTTTTTGCGCACATAATCTGCGCAGGATCTGCGCAGGAATCTGCGCAGCTCCTGCGCAGCCTTGTTTTACACGGTCATTCGACCATTTTGACTCATATTATAGGGGTCGCTACCGCGACCCCTATGATAATATGTGTGTGTTGGCTGTGTCAGTATATATATCCTTTAAATTCCGGCTGAAGAAGTATATATATAAAGACAAGGTTTCATAAGCACGTGGCGTCATGGGGCACAGCAAGTTTGGGTGGGTGGCTCCATGACAAAAGTTGTTCCGTTCGCTTCGGACTTTCATTTGACACAAATCTGACCACTTTTGAAAAATTCTATTTTTGACCTAAAATCGCTCAATTATATACCCACCCCACCCAACCACAGCACTATACAGCCACTTTGGGTATGCAGTTCTATGATAAAAGTTGCTCAGCTCACTTAGGGCTTTCCTTTGATACCAAATTTGATCACTTTTGAAAAATTTTATTTTTGACCCAAAATCGCCTAAGTCCCCAACCCACCCCACCACAGCACTCTACAGCCACTTTGGGTATGCAGTTCTATGACAAAAGTTGCTCAGCTCACTTAGGGCTTTCAGTTGATATCAAATTTTACCACTTTTGAAAAATTTTATTTTTGACCCAAAATCGCCTAAGTCCCCAACCCACCCCACCACAGCACTCTACAGCCACTTTGGGTATGCAGTTCTATGACAAAAGTTGCTCAGCTCACTTACTTAGGGCTTTCATTTGATACCAAATTTGATCACTTTTGAAAAATTTTATTTTTGACCCAAAATCGCGTAGGTATGCACCACACCCCACCACAGCACTCTACAGCAACTTTGGGTATGCAGTTCTATGACAAAAGTTGCTCAGCTCACTTAGGGCTTTCATTTGATACCAAATTTGACCACTTTTGAAAAACTTTATTTTCGACCACTCGACCCCCCCCCACCTGACTGACCTTTCAAACGGCAAACTGGTACTAGCCCAGCAAAATAGGTACGTCGGACGGCAAAACGAATACCGGGAATGAGCTGGGCACACCAGAAAACCCCTATAGACAAAGTTTTGAGAGGCCAGGTAGAGCCTACTATGGACCTCCAGGAAGCGGTTTCCGACTTGACCCTTCAAACGGCAAAGTAGAACCAGCCCAGCAAAATAGGTACGTCGGACGGCAAAACGAATACCGGGAATGAGCTGGGCACACCAGAAAACCCCTATAGACAAAGTTTTGAGAGGCCAGGTAGAGCCTACTATGGACCTCCAGGAAGCGGTTTCCGACTTGACCCTCCCGACGGCAAAGTGGAACCAGCTCAGCAAGATGGGTGGGTCTGACGGTAAAACTGACTGCGGGAACCGATTCTCCGTGCCAGAAAACCATTGTATGGAAGATTTGAGCTTTCAAAGTTAAATAGATAGCGAGAAATTTCGATTTTTCATTTTTCGAATTATCGCAATTTTTGACGGGCCATTGTGGTCGCTCGGGAAGTGATAGAGAAACGCAACCTGGACCGTTAGTTAGTTCAATATATGTAATTTCTGAATATAAAAAGAAATCAGCTCCAGCTCGTAACGTTCGACCTGAGCGACGACCACAAAAATGGTCACTTTTCGCTATGAGCCGACTTTGCGGCGCCACTTTCGCCGCCATAACCGGTTCGGGGCGCAACTTTTTAACGGTAAGTGATACGGGGCTGAAACTTCACAGATATACTAAACTCGATGTGCTCTACAATTTGCGCATAAAATCTGCGCAGGATCTGCGCAGGATTTTGCGCAGCTTTGCAGCTTATTTTACACTGTCTCCAGCCACTTTTCACATATAGGGGTCGCTGCCGCGACCCCTATGATACTTAGTAAAAATTAGAAATTTTTTGGAAAAATTCGAATTTTTTGCAAAAAATCTAAGTTTTTCGACTAAATGAGCAAAAATGAAGAAATATTATTTTTTAGTTGGAAATAACGTTTTTTTCAGTGAATTCGCGAATTTTTCTAAATTTTTGACCGAAAAATTTTTACCCCCCCCCCCCTCAAATTAGATTTTTCCTGATCCTCCATTTTCCCACCTCAACCAGGCTGACCCCACCCACCCTAATTTCGGCAACCCCCTCCCCCAACTTTTTCCCAAGGTATTTATACACCTCTGCCTACCTAGGTTTTTTTGGTCAAAAATAGCGCCGTTTGCAGAAATAAACAATAGTTTTGACGACACCAAAATAAAAATGATGATAGAATGACCAAGCCAAAATGTGGAAGTTGCAATCAAATTTAACAAAAAAGAATGCAAAGTTTCTAAAACGTTTTAACAGCGATTTTTCAAAAGATCTTTCGGGCTGCCGCCCCCAAACACCCGCTTTGTATTGTCCTTGTGATTCATGTTGAGCTTCGACGATGTTTAAATAGTCAATCCGTATATATATATTAAAGCCATAGACTACGAGACTTCATGCTTGAATAGTCAATTAGTATATATATGTATATTAGTGATGGGCACCGGATATTTTTTCATATCCGGATATCCGCCTATTTTGCGTTAACGGATATCCGGATATCCGGTTATCCGCCTATTCCAAACTTAACTTCAAGAAAATTTTTCGATTTTGCAGTTAAGTTTTCAATTTTTTGGCAGGCTGTGAATGTCTATCATGCAACCAAGCCTCAACCTTCGTTTCAACAATATTTTCAAAGAAATTTTTGAAAAATATTATAAAATATTTGAAATTTTCGTCAAAAATTTGCTAATTTTTCATTGTTTTGACTGAAATGTACACGGATATCCGGATATTTTTCTCAAATCGGATATTATCCGGATATAAAAATTATCCGGATATCCGGATATCCAGTGCCCATCACTAATGTATATATACAAAGCCATAGACTACGAGACTTCATGCTAAATCCTTCAATTGCATTTTTTGATGGAAGTTTCTCATACCATTTTCGTTGAATATTTTCTTTGAAAACATTGTTTGGATTGTCTCGGCTAGAATGGAATGAGAGCTTACATACGTACGTACCAGTATGTTTAAGAACGTTTATAAATGCTAGAAACTACATACTAGGGATGGATCTGGAGGGGCAGCCCCGTCATCGCGATTTGAAGGTAAGAAAAAGTAATCAGGAAAAACAGAAAAAAGGCATGTCATCAAAACTTCGCGCGTGCGTATACGTATATATATTTCCAACATTTTTACCAATTTTTGGATAGAAAAAGCTGAAAATGTCGTGCGATTTTAGCAAAAACTCTTATTCTCTTATTGTTCCCTCAAAAGTGTAAATTTTTCAAAATTTTCTTGTTTCTGCAAAATGAAAAGAATTAAAGATTTTGAAGGACGATTTCATGTAAAAAGCAAAAAATTCCTTCAACTTCTGGGGGGGGGCTCCGCCCCCTAGACCCCCAGCATTGTATCGGGTTATTCTCATCACTGTCAATGCTCAAAGTATAGTACATGCATAGACACCAGGTATATACTTGCATAAAATAATGTATATACGTATATATATAAGTTAGAATACGTATATATCATAGGGGTCGCGGCAGCGACCCCTATAATATGTGTGAAAAGTGGCTGGAGACAGTGTAAAATAAGCTGCGCAGAAGCTGCGCAAAATCCTGCGCAGATCCTGCGCAGATTTCATGCGCAAATTGTAGAGCACATCGAGTTTAGTATGTCTGTGAAGTTTCAGCCCCGTATCACTTACCGTTAAAAAGTTGCGCCCCGGACCGGTTATGGCGGCGATGTTTTTTTTCCGGTTTCTCCTATTTGATGGTTGTATTGTACATAATGTTCGCCGCTTTCACGTGATCTGCAGCGGTGGGCCAACCTAAAGGGCTATGGGGTCTAGTAGTACCCTCTAAAGAATTTAAGAATCACAACTTTTTTGCGCCGCAGCTGCGCCACAGCGCCGCAGTGGCGCCGCAAAGTCGGCTCATAGCGAAAAGTGACCATTTTTGTGGTCGTCGCTCAGGTCGAACGTCATCATCATCATCGTTGTGGCCAGGCGGTTGAGGAAACCATAGTGCCGGGCTAGATACGCCCGGTACCCCCAAGGAAACCCAGGACCCCGGAAGGGTTCTTCCATAGGACAGCCAGACCATCAGAACAGTTCAGGAGCCTCTGCCGGGTAGGCTCCTTTTGAGGACAAGTCAAAATTAGGTGTTCAAGTGGCTCGTCTTCAGTTAGGCAATCAGGGCATAGGGCCGACGGACAGCCGATGGGGTCGATTTGGTTACGGTATTGGGCCAGTAGCAGGCTTTTCCCGGTACGTAAGCGCGACAGGATGATCCTTTGCCTTTTCGAAAGGCCAGATTCCAGCTCAGGTGGAACGGGACCACGATCTTCGAAAATAGTTTGAGTTCTTCCGTGCACAAGCTGTTCTCGCCAAGATTCTGCCGATCGCCTTCTCAGAACCGCCGCCGCGGTCGGCATATCAATGGCAACGGCTTCTTGGGTTAGCTTGCTACCGTTTTTCGCAAGTCTGTCAGCCTGGTGGTTGCCATGGATTCCACAGTGGCTGGGAACCCAAAAGGCTTCCACTCGGATTCCAGACAGCGCCAGGAGATCAAGTTGCTCCCAGATTTCCCATTCCAGTTGGATCATCGTTGTCGGTGGACCGCCGGATAGACGCTCAATCGCCGATAGTGAGTCGCTGAGAATTCTTATTGACGGGCAGTCGTTTAGCTTGTGATTTTGACGGAGCCACCTCAGGCCACGGGAGATTGCGTATAATTCAGCCCTGTAGCTGGAGCATACCTTTCCAGCTGCGAGTGCCAAATGAGTCCGTCTACCGGTTCTATTGTCGATTACGTAGATTCCACTGCCGCCTCTTTCTGTTCCAGATTTAGCGGAACCGTCGGTCCACAGTTCAATCGTGGGAACTGGCAGACTGCGAAGGGTTTCCATTGTCACCTGCTTCCTCTGGTCTGGAGGAAGGGACTTTGGGCAGCGGGTAGCTAGTGAAGCATCCGCCGTTACAACCGTTCGCAGGTTCCAAGGGGGCATTGGCGGGAGTAGGTTTATGCTTTCTCGCTGACATCCCGTTAGGCAGGTTGAGTCCACAAACTCAGCAACCGTCGATCGCCAGCAAGGTTGAGATTTCAATTGGCGTTGGCTGGCGGGTTTCTGGTGGATCGTTTGGTACCGGAGACTCTGTTGCGGTAGACGTAGACTCCTTTCATAGGCTTTGGCAGAGAGATAGGTTACTCGGTTCCTGAGAGGAATGACTCCAGCCTCCAGCTGGAGCGCCTCCGTAGGGGAAGATCCATAGCAGCCTGATATGATTCTACAGGCTCTGTTTTGGATTTTCTCGGCTGTCTGGAGGTGGGTGGGCGCGGCTAAAGGCCCCCAGACGCTGGCGCAGTACTCAAGGGCAGATCGCACAAAAGTGATGTAAACTGACCGCTGATCCTCCTTTGATAGTCCCCAATCAGTGCCAGACAAGGCAGACAGGACCTTGATCCGTCCGGCCGATTTTGTCTTCAGCCGGGATACGTGGGAGCCGAAGTTGAGCAAACGGTCGAATGTTACGCCCAGGAAGGTGACGTTATCTTTGCTCGGTATCGGCTGGTCTCCATAGCGTAGGCGTAGCTTCTGTTTGGCCTCGACGTTATGGGTAGTGAAGATCATGCTTTCGCATTTGCTGACGTTCACTTCCATATGCCAGGTATTCGACCATTCTCGTAGGGAATCCACGGCCATCTGGAGTTTTTCCTCCGCCCTGGCAATGTGGACGTCTTGGTGCCAGAAGAGGGCCAGAGCATCCGCAAACAGGGACGCCTGAACCCCTTCAGGCATGTTGTTGGTAACATCGTTGATAAAAATGAGGAACAGCAGAGGAGACAGGCAACTGCCTTGAGGAACACCATCGTGAAGGGGCCTAAGCCTGCTGCGTGAAGAGTTGATCCTGACACAAGCTCTGCGATCGGAGAGGAACTGACGTAGCCAGCGGACAGTGCACAGAGGGAGTCCGGAGTTGATCAGCTTCTGGAGAAGGCCAGGTGTCCAGACAGTGTCAAACGCCCGGGCGAAGTCCACCAGGACTAGAGCTGTTCGCTTCGCTTTTCCTTTGGACCTGAACCCATCGGTGACTGACTGAGAAAGGCGTAGGATTTGGTCTTCCGTTGATCCTCCCGGTCGGAAGCCTGCCTGGACAGCAGTAAAGAAACCTTTCTTCTCCAGGAAGTATTGTAGTCTGCGTTTGACTAAGGTCTCCATTAGCTTCGCGAGCGCAGGAGTTAGGCTGATAGGCCGGTAGGAGCTGGTGGATTCTGGTGACTTTCCTTTTTTCAGGATGGGGATGATTGCCGCTTGGCGCCAGCGGCTCGGTACAGCACCACTGGCCCATGACAGATTGAAAAGGGCGAGAAGTTGCTGCTGACAGGTCGAGGAGGCGTTCCGGATCATCTCGTTGGTAATACCATCCATGCCAGGAGCTTTCCGTAGCTTCAGCTGCTTTATGGCATAGAGTAATTCAGTTGTTGTAAACGGACTGCAAATCGTTGGTGCGGGTTCGTTTTCGCAGGTGCATGCAGGCCGCAGAGCTTCCCGGACCAGCTTCATGGTTTTCACTGAGTCTCCATGTGCTTTCTTCCTGCTGACGGCCGAGTATTCGGCTATAAAGGCAGATGCTTTATCCCTATCAGTTAGGCACAATCTGTTCCCCTTCCTGATAGCTCCACCGGAGCTTGACGTGGACTTCCCATCTATGGCTTTTACAGTCCGCATCACTTTGGCCGGGTCAGATCTCAGATTGAGGGTCGTCGCATACGACTGCCAGTCTTCCCGTTTTGCAGTGGCGATCCTGCTCCTGAACTTCCGAGTAAAAGCTTTCCTACAGGATCGGCTCTATTCCGTCGAATTTGAAGGGGCCACTAGTCGGCCAAAACGATTCGGCTGTGGTGTTCCCCAGGGTTGTGTCCTCTCCCCAACTTTATTCCAGGTGTTCATAAACTCCCTGGCTGAGGCAGTTCCTGAAGAAGTGGAAATTTCCTTATTTGCTGACGATGTGGCCATCTGGTGCAAACACCCACAGATTGCGGTGGCCACCCGTAAACTCCAGGAAGCCCTTGATGCTATCACCAAATGGGCTAGATCGAACAAAATGGTCATCAACGTCCAGAAGTGTGAAGCCTCAGTGTTTACCACCTGGAACAAGGAGCAGAACGTCAAACCGCACCTAACCATTGACTCCCAGCAAATCCCAGTCACCAAGACCCCGACTTTTTTGGGAATCAAATTCGATCCATCTCTATCCTTCAGGGCCCACATCGACCAGCTCATCTCCAAACTCAGAAGAAGAAACAATATTCTTCGATCCCTAGCTGGTACCAAATGGGGATGCAAAAAGGAAGACCTTCGGATGGTGTACCTTGCTTATATTGCATCCGCCATAGAATATTGTGGCCCTGCCTGGATGACGACTACAGCTCCTTCCAACCTGAAACGGCTTCAAACAATCCAGAACGAAGCCGCCAGAGCCATAACAGGCTGCCCTAGAGGATCCCCTGCTGAACTCACAGTCAACGAGGCAGGCCTGGTGCCTCTTCATGTCCGTGCCAAATCCCTAACTGCTTCAGCATACGAAAAGTATCAGTGCCTCCCGGATTCTAACCCCACTGCAGATTCTTTTGCGGCCCCAACTGCCCGTCGCCTGGCCTCCCAGGCCTCCTGGCGGGAGGAGGGCCGGTCTCTAACAGTGCTGGCCTCCACCGACAGCCTGGCCAAGGAAAAAATAGCCACAGTCAGCCCGTTTCCGCCCTGGGAAGCCCCATCCGGGCTGGAAATTGTGTCTGAGATCTACGGCATCTCCAGAAGAGACCCCCCAGAGAAGAAGAAATCTGCTACGGAAAGTATCCTGGATCGCCTGACCCCGGCCGATATCGAAATCTACACTGATGGATCAGCCCAAGAAGGAACCAGAAACGGAGGAAGCGGCGTCTATATTCTTCACCGTCGGCTGGGTCTCACCCGGAACATAATCGAACCAGCTGGTCTGGTCACCTCGAGCTACGGAGCTGAGCTCCGGGCGATGGACCGCGCCCTGGAATGGATTGACGCGACAGCATCCGCTGAAGATCAAATCATCAGAATTTTTTCGGATTCCCAATCGCTGACCAGGAAGCTGTCCTCTGGTCCTGCCAAATCAACTACCTATAAGGAGTTTACCATCTGGCGCCGCATAAAGTCCATCCTGAACTGTCAACCACGAACCCTCCAAATCCACTGGCTGCCCGGCCATTCGGGCATACACGGCAACGAAATCGCTGACACGCTCGCTGGCCTTGGCTCAAATCTGGATCAGGCTGCTACTCCGGTAGATTTCAGAGCAGTGAAATCCCTAATTTCTAGACATTTCACTAGCACCTGGCAATCCGGTTTATCCTCGGACAGACTAGACCTGCTTCGAATCCCCCGCAACCCGGACCCGAAGGAGACTGGACTATCCAGGGCTGACAGGTCAGTCCTGTCCCAACTTCGTGTCGGGGGCTTCTCTCCAATCCTAAACTGGTACCTCCATAGGATTGGAGCCCTTGATTCCCCCTCATGTGCCCACTGCCCTGACCAGGAAGACACACTGTCGCATGCCCTACTCTACTGCCCACAATCAGACCGCCCACGCCTGTCCCACTTGGGTCCTAA
>JASAND010008585.1:0-16556 GCA_030248195.1 Trissonchulus latispiculum
TGATTATTATAAGAAAGTGAAATATTTATTTCTAAATATCTTTTGAATCCGCTGTTTGAAAAAGAAAATTTAAAACTCCTGATTTAATGATTAAAGGATAATTTTCTGTTTCTTTATTCTGGTTTAGCAAATGGGGGCCAGCAATGCAGGGGGAATTCCCCCCAGGCGTTGCTGAAGTTAATGTTAAGTAGCTCTAATTACAGCAAAGATATACAGCATTTCATGGAACAGCTTATGATTACATTGCAGCATCAGTTAACTGGGGTTCATAAAACTGGCATACTGTGTGTGCTGGCATCATTAGAAAATTATACATGGGCTGTTCAGCGTCAACCTGGGTCGTGTTGTGTGTGTGTGTTTGTCTGCTCGCTTTATTGTGTGTGCGTGTGTGTCTGACTTCCGGGTTGGCGTACTAAGGTGGCAAATGTCTCCTTTGGCTCTTTGTTTATTTGTGTAGTTGTGGCTTTGCTATGTCATCATATGCCTTTGCCAAATTTGGAAAAGATTAAAATGGAATTACGATTCGTCCTCTCGTGATGAAAGGGGGGGTAATTGGGGAGCCCGAATCCATTTATGAAAGAGTTTATGATTATAAGAGGGGGCAATTGGGGGTCTGAAATCGTTTATGAAACAGCTTATGATGATTTCATGAATTTGCTGGGGCTCGTTTGTAATTACTTTTTAATAGGTTTTTAAAAAAATTTGAACATTAATTTAAATGAAGGCAGGAAGGGCGATTGAAAAACGAAAAATGGGAAGTTTATGGAACAGTTTATGAGTGCATTACAATATCAATTAGCAACTATAATTTAAGCTTTTCAGTTACAGAATGCAGACTTGATCTTTGCTACTAAATCTTGTTTTCGTCTTTGATGAAAAATTGCATAGAAAAGTTTGGTGGGAGCCTTTGTTCTTTCGTTCTTAATTACCCTTCCAGGGTACTGTTTGAACAAGGTTTAAAATAAATTTTGTGATCGCGAAAAGTAAAATAAAATGTTTTTTGAATTTAATAAATGCGAAATTGTTGTTTTTGTTTTCAAAAGCGTTCAGTATGATGGTCGAATTTTTTTCGAATTTTCTCAAAACAAAAGTGTATTGCTTTTTAAACAAGTTAAGTTTTCCGTAGAGATATAAGTTTCTAATAGTGATGTATGTATCAAATAGCAAGTTAAAATTGTTGAAATGCAGGAATTGTGCCAAATCCTTTTTGTAAATGGGTGTAATTAACAGATACCGATATTAACAGATACCGTACTGTTCAGATGCCGCAAATCAACCAATTCACCTAAATAGCTTTTCAGATAAAGAGAAGAAACTGAAGCTGAAAGACATTAAAAAGTTGATCATCCGTAGATAGGTTGCTATTCCCTTTTTATTATATTGTAACATGCTCACCATAAGGCTGCAGCAGCCGGCTGATAGGCAATGCAGGGTGGATCGGGTGGAGCTGTCACAGCCGCTGCCGACGGATACTGTAGCAAGACCCATAAATATAGTTCGATGGACAGACCTAGAAATGGTAAATATGGACGAATAAAAAAACCACAGCATGAGAAAGTGCAATTTACAATTGTAAATTACATTTACAATTTACAGCTAAAGCAACAGAGTTTAATAAAGGACAATACTAGTTGTTACTCAGCGATACTGTTCGGCGAAGATTTTCTCAAAAATCAAGGTGGCGATTCCTTTTAGATACATCAACTTTGAACCACTATTACTCATTCATTACTAGGAGTTAAGAAGCCATTTTTATATCAAAATGTAATTTTACTCTTTTTCTTTTATACAATGTAACTAATTTAGGTTTTCCAAATTTTTGACTCTGCATTTTAGAAGGAGTGCGATTTTTTGTAGACTGAAGTATTTTTTTCGTGAAACATCGGCTATAGAGTTGGAAGTGGGTCGTAATTTCGTGACCCGCGGGTACCCGCGACCCGCGGACCCCTCACCCGCGACCCGCGACCCACGACCCGCGACCCACTGAAATTTCGTCGACCCACTTGACCCACTTCTTAAATTTGGAAATTTTTGCATATTAAGTACTCTACAGCATGCATCGAGCAAAATTAACACTTTAAAAATGTGCGTAGTGAAGTAGTACAGCTTTCAAACAAAACTTTGGCGTTCACAGCTAACTACAGCATGTTTCATCTTGGTTTTCGTTAGTTCTGAGGATGCTATGCTATCGCGAAAGTGTTGGGATCTCGATCGGTCCGTAGAATCAGTATTTAGGCAAAGCTTTGAAGATCTTTATTTTAAAGTATATTTTCTTGTAGTACCTAACTTCATAAAAGTTCAGTCCATTTATTTTTGTTTATTTTTACAGCTGAGCAGCAACTACCGCAGGAGTGTTTATATAACACTGTCCACTCCTAATTTGGATATGATAGCAAACTGTCATTTATATCATACGCTTTATTATTAGCACCAGGAAAATTAGGAATGAACAATGATCATCACTCTGTGAACTATGTCGAAATTTCAAGATTGATTATATAATTATATCATTATTTATTGGAAGCAGTTCAAGCTCACGCTTTTTACGGAAAGATAGATTTGCAGGCTGTTGTAATAAGCTGTAAACATTGTTTTCGCGCAAACAGTTTGTCAATCAATGCAGAAGCATTAAAGGCTTTGCGTAATAATAAAATATTTATGCCAATGACTACATGTCCGGGAGATATTACTGAAATTTTTTTGACTGAAGATTCAAGACAGAATAGAAATAAATAATTTATCATAAAAACAATATTATAATGTATAAAGACATACAATAGAGCCAAAAGTTAAAGAAAAATTGAAAATTTAACATAAATTGTAAATTTTCTGGTGAAATTAGCCCAAAATTTAGCACAAATATGGTGTGATCAAAAATAACTCTTGACCCGCTCTGACCCGCGGGTACCCACTGACCTGAAAGTCGACCCGCGGGTACCCACGACCCGCGGGTACCCGCGGGTACCCGCGGGTACCCGCGACCCACTTCCAACTCTGGCTATACACATCATTCGATACCTCTATAAAATAGCTGTTGACTGTTTTTATTTATTTTGAAATTGCTCTTCGTTAAGGAGAAATTAGCTAAAACATATGCACAACCTGGATATTTCCTTTTTCCCAACTTTGGCAGGCGATCACTTTATCTACAAAGCAACAGTTGGGACGACTAAAAAGGGTTCCAAAGTATTTTTATGTAGAGCACGTTTGTTAAGTAGCAACTACCTAGGTAGCATTCTAAATTCTCCACAATCGCTGAAAAAAGATTTGGTCATGTTCTTGCAGTAACGACTCTTTGAGATAACAGCTTGCGGGATACCAAACGGGAATGACCATGCCTGCGATAATTGTTCTGTGTCAGACCTTCAAATCGACACCTTTAGTTTAATGTTACGGCTTGCACAGCTTAAGGTGATGATTCCTTTTGGGCACATATTGTTGGTTGACTGTTCAAATCAAGATGGAATTTTGATGACTTTCCAAAATAAGTACTTAGCATTGCAACACCCTCCGCCAGGGCTGTTGCGCGGGGTTTTCCAAAAAATAGGAATAAAAATAGGAATTTTGCCATCAAAAACTAGGAATAAATAGGAACTTTTTGGTCAAAAAACAGGAAAAAATAGGAATTCCCAGGTGCTGAAGTGACAATTTCATTTCTTACATACCCAGGCTTAAAATGAAGGCTTATTTTGTTGTTTTCAGGAGAACGAGAAATTACTATGTATACACCTTTAAATGAATATTAAATGTCCTGAAAACTTTTACCTCTGATTTTGAATCAGACGAACGGTGGTGTCGCAATTTGTTGGGATTCGAACCACTTACAGGATACTTATACTGCGGCGCTGGATATCAGACCCACCAAGCAAAGAAAAATTAGCAAATTTTTGACAAAAGATTCAAAACTTTAAAAAATATTTTTCAAGAATTACTGTGAAATTATTGTTGAAACCAAGGTTGTGGCTTAGCTGTATATATAATAGGAATTCACAAATCACAGCGTACCGAAAAATTAAGTTTTCTGCAAATTGAAAAATTTTCTTGAACTTACGTTTGGAATAGGCGGATAACCGGATATGAAAAACATCCGGTGCCCATCACTAATAATCGGATTAATATTTGAAGCTGAAATATTTGACCGGTCGGCCAATCGGAGCGATGCTATTAAACTTTCTGAGCTTAATCTGGGTTTAACCAGGGATGGGCACCGGAAGGGGCAACCGGAAAAATTGTTACTTGTTTCGTCCGCACCTTAAGAAAGAACTCGCTGTTTTTTTTTGTTAAAGTTGGGAAATTTTTGAAAAATGAAATTTCCCAAAAATTTTTGAATGTTTCTGAAAAAATTCGCAAAAGTTTCTAAAACTGACTGAATTCATTTTTATATAATGCTTAAAAACCGCTTCAAACCTTAAAGTTATGGAAATGTGGCGACTTCTGCCCTGCACTTTATTTCTGAATTGACAAAAACTTTAGGTCTTGTGCGCAGCGACAGAAAAGAAAATTACTGAAAAAGATCAGTCAAAGAGCTCAAGAAAACTGCTACTAGCTCTAAATTTCAGAAAAATCGCTATTTTTGCAGGGAACCCCGACCCCAGACCCTACGCAATTACTTATATCTCTAATTAGCTATCTTTGGGTTGGATTCAGAAATAAAACACTAACACCCATGACACCCTTGGTTAACGTATGAGTAAAGCAAGTGTAGATGTGCAACGAGCACAGTATATACAATTACTAAGTACGTACGTAGGCCTAATTACCAAACATTTGGGAATTTAATTAATCTGTGCTGGCTCATTTATAACTAAGAATTTTATAACAGGAAAATGTTGTGGGCACGGTCGTATATATAAAGCTTTTAATTTTCACACGAAGAATTTAGTAACCCAAAGCAAATATATGTATATACCAAGGAATATAATATTAAGTGTAAGTTGGAGGACTAATATAAGCAAAGGTATAACGAGGATGTTTTATATAAAAAGAAGGAAAACAGTCGCGCCGCAGGCGCAAAATTTATCAAAAAATTTAATTTGTCATTCAAAGTTTAAGGACAGTTTTGTGTTGTGTTCAACAAAAATAACCAAGATTCCAATGAAAATTTATATATATACACTTTACACTGGTCAAATACAAAAAATAGGAAAAAATAGGAATTTCGCCTGAAAATAGGAATAAATAGGAATGTCTCGAAAAAATAGGAAAAAATAGGAAAAATAGGAACCGCAACAGGCCTGCCTCCGCTGCTATCCCGCTTCAAAAATTCAACGCCTCCGTTCAGGGTGGTTTTTGTCAATTTTTGACAGTTAAACAGTAGGTGCACAGCTATGATTATATTCATTCGAAAGATCTTATTGCGCTCTACATTTTTGCTTTTTGAAGTACCTTTCTAGCTTTTCGCTATCGTGAGATATAGCCGATTTTGTCATTTGGGAGTTGAAAACTTATCATTTTTGCAGAAATCAAATAATCCCCCATTTCTTGAGCTATGCAAGCCATAAAATTAAACTACAGGTGTCAACTTGAAGGTCTCGTTGAGGCCGCTTATCCGTGACATTACAAGCTTCTAAGTGCTATCCCATACGCTGCTATCATAAAAATGTAGTTTTTGGAAAAACATGACCAAATTTTTTCCTGCGAATGTGAAGCATTTACTATGCAAGCTAGAGGGTTGCCATTTACTAAACGTGTTTTACACAAAAATACCCAGGGACCCTTTTTTGTTTAGTTGCCCCGATTGCTGCTTTCTAGTTAAAGTGGTCGCTTGCCTAAGTTGGGAAAAGTAAGCAAAATCCAGGTTGCGCATACATTTTAGCTAATTTCTTCTAGTTTCAAAAATTATTGGTTCAAGGCTTTAAAAATTCAAATTAATTCTCAGACTGGTGAAAACTTGATCCGCAATGTGTATATACTAAATAAAACAATTTGATCACATCTTAGCCAACCACAAAATGCAAGCTTAGCTAACTCGTCCCACAATTTTTGATTTCTATACAACCCCTCTCTGATAAGAAGAGAAAATTTATCTCTGTGCAAAGAAAAAGAGGGAGAATACAGACAATACATATTCCATGCATGTGTTGCAGAAATTGTATATACACAAATATACACATGTATGTATGTACGTATGTATATATGTATATATACGCATATTATATGAGAGTGTGTTTGCGTATATGTGTTTATGTATGCATGTGTACAAACACATATAAGTGTGTTACAAATGAAAGTCTTGAATTTAAATAGTTACGGCAAAGGAGACACTTGAAAAAATTCACAGTTACGGTTGAACTAATGAAACCTGCTGGTATGATACTGCAAGGAAATTTATTAAAGGTGTGAAACTGAAGAACACTAGTTACTGTCTAGCATTCTGGCAGACTGTTCAACTTTGATTGATACTTTCGCTCTTGTCATTCTGTTTTTAGATGGAAAAAATGTTGCAGAGCAGATGCGCAGCTTTGGTGGTGTGTAGCCAGCTTATCCCAAATATTATTTTAGCTTGAATTTTAAACCATGGACGTACTAAGTGAAAAATGATCAACGTTTGTGCTTCATTTCATAGCACGTTTAACACATGAACAGCGATATATTATATTATTTTTGGAGAATCACCTTTAAACCATTATTGCCAGTATTACTTATTGACTATTTACTTGGGCGGCTGGGAACTAGGAGGCCATATTTCTATCAAAATTTAGCACAACTTTTTACTAAATGAATACTATATATAGGAAAAAATTGAACTTTAATTTAGCAGTTTTGAATTGAAATGTAACTCGTTGAAACAAACCGTTTGGATAAAAAACATGCCAAAACAGCGACACCGGAGAAAGTAAAAATGTATATACCAAATTTGGCGCACCTCTGTCCACGAAAACACAACCTAAAAGTCTGTGTAAAAATCAAAACTTTAAGCTTCAGTTCTTTTACATGCTCGTTTGTATACCAGAAATTATTGCAAAATTTGAATTTTTAAGAAACTTTTTTGAAAATTTTCAATTTGGAGCCCCAATTTCTCAATTTCTAGGTCAAAGCTACGGCAAACTAGCTAAAACTTAAAATCTCCCAATTCAGTGGTCCTTACAAACGGAGAAATTTCAGTTTTCCGAAAATAACATTTATTTGGCACAATTGTATAGACCTGTTGGGTGTATATATGTATGTTCCCACCAAATTTTCGACAATTCTTCAAGTTTTAAGATAGCACTGCTCGCTAACCGTTACCGTGACAACAAACCACACATAATATCGTGTGTGTGTGTGTGTGTGCGTGTGTGTGTGTGTGTGTGTGTGTGTGTGTGTGTGTGTGTGTGTGTGTGTGTGTGTGTGTGTGTGTGTGTGTGTGTGTGTATGGGTGTGTGTGTGTATGGGTGTGTGTGTGTGTGTCATTGTGCCAAAACTAATTTCTCTCACAAACTTAATGTTAACAAGCAATATTTCATGCAAAAGGTTAAATGTTTACTGAGTTACAATTTTATAAACTGTAGGCCTGCTGCGCAGCGGATGCTAATCTTGAAGGTGAGGTTGCTGCAATAAGGAAAATTATTGGATACCGTCTTCTTTTAATTTACCGGTTCCTGTGTATTCATTGCAGTGAAAGAGAATTGCAGACTTTGCAATAAAGTAAGTAATAAGTGAAACGGAAGTATAAATCTAAAGCTATTCCTTTAACATGATCTCATAATCTGCAAAACGATAAGCCACTCTCTGCAAAACGCAGTCAGAGAAAAGAAACCGGAATATTCTGATTGAATTTGTTCCATTCCTGATTCCTGTTTACTTTATGAGTCATCGTTAATGAAGAATTTCAAAATAGAATCTTATGTGCAAATCATGCTCTGCCATCTTAAAGCATTGTTTTACATGCATTCATGTAATTTCTTATGTTTTGCACGTAAATGCCTGGAAGCTGGATGGCAGAGCAAACATAAGAGACCTGCTGCGCTGAGGCGCAGCAGGAAAAACAACTTTCCATCCTTTAAGTTTTAGAGTAAAATAACTCTTCCTCATCCACTTACGCCAAGAGCCCCTCAGGGACATTGGCCACAATGATACCAATCAGAAAGGTGCCCGCGCCCAGCCATTCTCCCCTCTGAAGATGTAGATGAAATGGGCATTCTTATTGGCCATCGGAGTGCCGCCAGTGTCCAGCCCGGATGGGTAATGGGACCCATCAACGTCATATCACCACAGTTGATCACGACCCGAAGCGCCGTATCTGAAGAAAAAACAGAAAAAAGTTGAAACCAAGTAAAAAACAATAGTCACATCGTAAGGTTGTCAAAAACCACAGCACAAAACAAAAGGTTTCAAAAGCAGCAGTAGTGCATATGGAAAAGGATTAAAAAACCTCCAGTATTTCACAATATTTAAAACTAAAATTTTTGAGAAATAATTGCTGTGTAGCTGTTCGCAAAAAAGAACAAACGTTGTAGCAAGAGTGCATAATTGCACTATATATTAGAAGAAGAGTAAGCCACTAGAGGGCTCCTCTTCTTGGCATTGCGTAACGGTGCTCTGACCACAATACGCGAATGTTCCCCCGTTTGGTGGGGGGGTCGACAAGCATACCCCCTCCCCGTTTGGTGGGGGGGTATGCAAAAGGGGTCCCCGTTTGGTGGGGGGGTATGCAAAAGGGGTCCCCGTTTGGTGGGGGGGTAGGCAGAAGGGGGTCCCCGTTCGGGGGGGGGGGTCGCCAAGTCAGGCTGAAATTGGCTGAATCTAATTGGCTGTTGGCGACCCCCCCCAAACGGGGACCTCTTTTGCCTACCCCCCCAAACGGAGACCCCTTTCGCATACCCCCCACCAAACGGGGACCTTTTTTACCCCCCACCAAACGGGGACCCTTTTTCAAATAGAACAAAAACTACCGTAATCCTCTGCTATACCCCCCCCCCACCAAACGGGGAGGGGGTCTCTGCAATCTGATTGGCTGTTGGCTACCCCCCCCACCAAACGGGGACCTCTTTTCTGCTACCCCCCCCCCCCCCCCCCAACCGGGGGGGGGGGGTGGTTTGTCGAAAAGAGCTACCCCCCCACCAAACGGGGGAACATTCGCGTATTGTGGTCGGAGCACCGTTACGCAATGCCAAGAAGAGGAGCCCTCTAGTGGCTTACTCTTCTTCTTATATATAGTGCAATTATGCACTCTTGGTTGTAGTATTCTATATAATAGCGTATGACTATTCGCAAGATCAGTTTTATTATTCCTGCATTTTGGGTGTTTTATTCAGATTTATTATCCTGCTCCCTCCGACGATGTCGTGCCAACCCGTTTTTAGCCCCCTTAGTTGTGAACAGCAAACTGAGAGCCTGTAAGTTTTTTGAAAACTAGGTGGCACATGATGATGAGACTTAGTTCTTTCATCTGGCATTTAATTTTTAACAACATAGAAGGTATATATTAACAAAACAGCCATATTATTACCCTGGAAAAGTAGCTAACAAAATTGAAAAAACTGACAATCGGCCGCATATTCTGTCAGAACATAGAAATAGAAAAGTTTGGATCAAAGCAGAGAGTTTTGATCTCCAAATATAGGACTTATACGGCACGATTTCTAATGCTACTCAGCACTTGCCTGCAGAATTTTAGGCGATTGGTATTTATCTGTAGCTATTTATAAGTCATGCGATATTTCGGCAGCACTCTCCTGCAGCGCAACCAGATGCAATTACTGCCAATGAAGGAAACCTATACGGTACGATTTCTATTGCTCTTGTGCAGTTATATACGAAATTTCAGAAGATAGTAACTTATGTGTAGCCAGTTACAGCAAGAGTATGCATAAGAGTATGACAGCAGGCATGCTCTATGTATTATAAGGCTACTACATCCTCTGCACGCTAGCGGCCTACCCCCCATAGCTAGACTACCTCACACCGTCACGATACATGTACGGGGCCTAAGTGAGGGGTTGCACAGATGTGTAAGTCATACAAGATTAGATCAGCTGCACATATATTGGGCCCTCGTGAAGCATAACATGTAAGTACACAAACATAGACCCCGATCCCCCGTACATGTATAGGGGCGGGATCAAACGGGGGGTTGATTTTGGGGGAGTGTCAGCCGATAGCGTACAGAGGATGTAGCGAGCTCATAGTACATAACGCATGACGCTTGTCATACTCTTATGCATTATGTACTCTTGGTTATGCATAGGCAGTGCTGTAGTTCAGCGGCAGTATATATACTGCAGCGCAACCAGACGCAAACGTCACTGGCGAAAGAGGAGTCTTATACGGTATGATGTCTAATGCTATTCTGCACTTGGCTGCCTGCACAATATCAGACGATTGCTAATTATCTGCAGTTAGTTGACGGCCACAGACCAGTTTTGGGAACAACATCAACTGTAGCTTCAGATCTACAAGGGGCCTCGGATAGATAGCCCTGATTAGGCACCACTAGACCGGCCAAAACAGCAGGGGCAGCAGATCCGATTCATCCATGTCAACCATTTGGTATTCAGGTGATGGTAGGGTTCCTCATTCTTGGGGTTATAGACACCAATTGTTTCCTGCGAAAAACAAAAACTAAATTAATATATATATATATATATATATATATATATATATATATATATATATATATATATATATATATATATATATATATATATATATATATATATATATATATATATATACATATACTATACAAATCCAGCATTACTCACAGAGAAGTGTACAGGTAAATTAATGTTTTAGCATTACCGTTTCTGATGTTGTCACGACACGATTAAATTACATATCCGATACAACAAGTAACAAAACTGCTCCGCACAAAAGAGGATGCGCAAAATGTCGTGGGTTCGAGTCCCACCGGAGGTCCGAATTTTTCGGACCTTCGGTGGTACATGACTTTCTTCTTCTTTCTCATTAATATGTGTGTTGGCTGTGTCTATATATCCCTTAAATTGACCACTTTTGAAAAATTCTATTTTTGACCCAAAATAGCCTAAGTCCCCACCCCACCCCACCACAGCACTCTACAGCCACTTTGGGTACGCAGTTCTATGACAAACGTTGCTCAGCTCACTTAGAGCTTTCATTTGATACCAAACTTGACCAGTTTTGAAAAATTTTATTTTCGACCACTTGACCCCCCCCCACCCGACTGACCCTCCCGACGGCAAAGTGGAACTAGCACAGCAAAATAGGTACGTCGGACGGCAAAACGGATACCGGAAATGAGCTGGGCGCACCAGGAAACCCCAATAGACAAAGTTTTGAGAGGCCAGGTAAAGCCTACTACGGACCTCCAGGAAGCGGTTTCCGACTTGACCCTCCCGACGGCAAAGTGGAAATAGCACAGCAAAATAGGTACGTCGGACGGCAAAACGGATACCGGAAATGAGCTGGGCGCACCAGGAAACCCCAATAGACAAAGTTTTGAGAGGCCAGGTAAAGCCTACTACGGACCTCCAGGAAGCGGTTTCCGACTTGACCCTCCCGACGGCAAAGTGGAACTAGCACAGCAAAATAGGGACGTCGGACGGCAAAACGGATACCGGGAATGAGCTGGGCGCACCAGAAAACCCCTATAGACAAAGTTTTGAGAGGCCAGGTAAAGTATACTATGGACCTCCAGGAAGCGGTTTCCGACTTGACCCTCCCGACGGCAAAGTGGAACCAGCCCAGCAAGATCATGGGTGGGTCTGACGGTAAAACTGACTGCGGGAATGAGCTGGGCGCACCAGAAAACCTCTATGGACAAAGTTTTGAGAGGTCATGCACAGTCCTATATGGTGTTCTTGGAAGTCGGTACCGACATAACCCTCCCGACAGCAAAGTGGAACCAGCCCAGCAATATGGGCGGGTCCGACGGCAAAACTGCTTACGGGAATCAATTCGCCGTGCCAGAAAACCATTGTATGGAAGATTTGAGCTTTCAAGGCTGAATAGATAGCGAGAAATTTCGATTTTTCATTTTTCGAATTTTCGCCATTTTTGACGGGCCACTGTGGTCGCTAGGGAAGTGATAGAGAAACGCAACCTGGACGTTAGTTAGTTCAATATATGTAATTTCTGAATATAAAAAGAAATCAGCTCCAGATCGTAACGCTCGACCTGAGCGACGACCACAAAAATGGTCACTTTTCGCTATGAGCCGACTTTTGCGGCGCCACTGCGGCGCTGTGGCGCAGCTGCGGCACAAAAAAGTTGCGATTCTTAAATTCCGTAGAAGGTACTACTAGACCCTATAGCCCTTTAGGTTGGCCCACCGCTGCAGTTCACGTGAAAGCGGCGAACATTATGTACAATACAACCATCAAATAGGAGAAACCGGAAAAAAAACATCGCCGCCATAACCGGTCCGGGGTGCAACTTTTTAACGGTAAGTGATACAGGGCTGAAACTCCACAGATATACTAAACTCGATGTGCTCTACAATTTGCGCATGAAATCTGCGCAGGATCTGCGCAGGATTTTGCGCAGCTTCTGCGCAGTTTATTTTACACTGTCTCCAGAAACTTTTCACACATATTATAGGGGTCGCTACCGCGACCCCTATGATATCCCATTCTCTAAAAGGTGCCCGGGCAATGCCAATTTTTAAGATTGTTGATCAAAACTTCCGAAATTTTCCCCGAATTCTTTGGTCTAAAATCGTGTCTAACTTTTGTACTAAACTGGATATTTGAAACCATTTTAGCCTAGTTACAAGTAATAAAAATCCTTCAACCGGAACCGGAACCGGTAGAATTTGGAACCGGCCGGTTCCATGCTTAAAAACTGGACTAGTCGAGAGTTGTGCGAAGAAAGTTTATTCGAGCTAGAGAGCTTATCACTGCGAGGCGGGACGCATTTTTTAATACATCATTTTTATGATCATAATAAACCTGCTGGCCTAAAATGAGCCAAATCCCAGATCCAGTTTTCAGATATGGCTCTTCAAATTTTCGAAAAATTACCGATTTTGGGCCAAAACTGCGATTAAGTCAAGTTTGGGCCGCCATAGCCGACTAATGGGAAAAGATAATGAGCTAATATTTTGAGCACATAAACTAGGTTCCATAGACAGTGTTTTAGAGCAATTTCAGCAAAATCTGAGAAATTTTATTTTTTAGATTTTTCGGTGGCATTTTAGGAGTTGAAAAATTGAAAAAATAAAATTTCTCAGATTTTGCTGAAATTGCTCTAACACACTGTCTATGGTACATAGTTTATGTGCTGAAAATATTAGCTCATTATCTGTTCCCAGTAGTCGGCTATGGCGGCTCAAACTTGACTTAGTCGCTGTTTAGGCCCAAAATCGGCGATTTTCGAACTTTGAAGAGCCATATATATCTCAAAACTGGGTCTGGGATTTGGCTCATTTTTGGCCAGCAGGTTTATTATGATACTAAAAATGATATATTAAAAAATTGCGTCCCGCCTCGCAGTAATATGCCCTCTAGCTCGAATAAACTTATTTCGCACAACTCCCGACTGGTGGGGTCAGTAATCTTAAAACTGCAGTTTTCGGAAACTACATGACAGCTGAAGAAGAACGCCTTTCGCATAGCCATAGTAAGGCTCTATGAACCATTTGAGGACCAAAAGTAGCACTGTACCACGTCTTTCAATACAGTGGAACAAAGTCAAGAAGTAAAATAGGCCATTAGCTGCCATGGCAAAATCACAAAAACGGACCCTATTCATTAACTGCGCATGAAAACAAGCTGATATTTGCAGGTTTTACTATGCTTACTAATTCTAATCAACTGGCATAGTAAGAAGAAAATCAATTTTTCAAGGTTGTCCGCTAACAGCGACTCCAGGTCTGAACCATTCAGAAATCCACTCATATATATATACCTGGTTCGTAGAACGCGAGGGTTCGTTGTGCACCGTCCAATTGGATCTCAAGACCGGGCATGGTTAGATTAGCCTGAGGTGCTGCCGAGGTCACACAGTGCACAGTATCCTCTGACAGTGTTTCTCTGAAAAAAAACACAAGAAAAGAAATGAAAAATAAAAAATGAAATGGAAAAATAAGAAGCTGAACTTGAGAAAATAATATGGACGAGGTTGTAAAAAACATAATAATATGTGAGGTTGTAAGCATTCTTTGTAACGACTAGTTTAATGCAGAAATATGGTCAAATGCCGCCAGATTTAACAGTAAAGCACTAGCTAGCTTCCAGGTAGTGAACCATATTAGCTTGCACACTTGTCCTCTCTGGGTCAGGTACAAAATAGTTTTATCACCTTTTCAGCATTACAATAGGTTCAAAATATTTAAAATTCATAAGACAAAATCTCAAAAAACAAGAGCTATATATCTTACTTTTCCACAATACAGGGCAGTCGTCCAAATGTGATACTGATATTTGACGAAGCGTTCAGGTAGCTCCAGGTAATGCTGATTCGAGTCCCCCCTGAAACCGGGACCCCGGACGGTCGAAACGAATAAATTCGCGAATCCTAAAAATAAGTTTTTATTTTCACAAATAATAACATTTGCTTCCGATTTTTTCTGCCGATTTCGTAGACTGAGAATTTGTCATTGGGCGGAAAAGAAAATGCAGATATAATTACTAATTAATATTAAAATCAACATTAATTAAACTAAAATTAATTAATAATAACAAGAGTACATAATGATAAGAGTATGGCAAGCCTAACACTCTATGCAGTGAAGGCAAAAACTATGCGATGCGCGCTAACGGCTTACCCCCACCACAAATTGACCCCTTCTCACACCGCCCCTATATGGGTACATAGTTCCAAACGGGGGTCGCTCACTGCTTAGCATAATTACACGTTGAAATTAATAGCGGCCCAACTTGGGGACGGGGTTTAAGCGTGTATGTTTAACACTTGCATGTGAAAAACATGCTAAGCGAGTGAGTGACCCCCGTTTGGAACTATGTACCCATATAAGGGCGGTGTGAGAGGGGGTCAATTTGTGGGGGGGGGTAAGCCGTTAGCGCGCATCGCATAGTTTTTGTCTTCACTGCATAGAGTGTTACGCTTGTCATACTCTTATCATTATGTACTCTTGATAATAATTAATGTTAACTAAAAATTAACATTAATTAAACTAAAACTAATTTTAAGTAACAGTCAACAGAAGGGCTTACCACATAGCTGAAATGTTGAAGCAGCGCGACGTTCACCAGACCGTACCATCACAAGCACATTGTTACTGAAGCTACTCAGAGAGGTATCGGTAAGGGCACTAGTCCGGCACACAATTCTACAAAAAAGAAGAAAAAATATAAAAACTAAAAAAAATAAAAATCGAAAACTCTACTGGAAAATAGTGCCTTACTTTAAAAAGACATCTAATAATATGGTCTGATTTGCTAATGTTTCTACAGCTACAGCTGTAGTACCAACTTTTAGTGTCAAGCAACTAGAGTTGGGACCGGTTCCACTAGACCCGGTTGGAACCGGAACCGGAACCGAACCGGAAGGAATTTTAGAACCGGAACCGGCCCCGGAACCGGTAGGATTTGGAACCGGCCGGTTCCACTCTTAAAATTGGACTTGAACCAATTTTTTGCAGGAGTTTAAATTTTGCAAAAGCTGGATTTTCTTTTTGTGGTTGCAATTCACTGTTGCCATTCATATTGTGTTTTTCAAACTAGTGACTGAAATTGAAACTAAAAATCTAGTTTGAACTGAAACTAAACAAATTTAGACCTGAAGGCCAAATATGTAGGATGAGACTGATAATGATTAGAAGTTTCAAACTAAACGTGAATTGAAGGTACAATTATTGTAACTGAAACTGAAGCTGAAACTCCATAGAATACATTTTGAGCCTAAACTGAAAACGACACAGCTTCAGCTTCCACTGAAGGTGACACAAACTCCCCGCCTCCCCTTTTCAGGCGATCGAGGCACGTTTCAGGTTTCGCTGAAGCCGAGGCATAGAATTAAGAGAAATTTCAAATGTTTCGGTATGTATGATGTCTAATGCTATTCTGCACTTGGCTGCCTGCACAATATCAGACGATTGCTAATTTCTGCAGTTAGTTGACGGCCACAGACCAGTTTTGGGAACAACATCAACTGTAGCTTCAGATCTACAAGGGGCCTCGGATAGATAGCCCTGATTAGGCACCACTAGACCGGCCAAAACAGCAGGGGCAGCAGATCCGATTCATCCATGTCAACCATTTGGTATTCAGGTGATGGTAGGGTTCCTCATTCTTGGGGTTATAGACACCAATTGTTTCCTGCGAAAAACAAAAACAAAATAAATATATATATATATATATATATATATATATATATATATATATATATATATATACTATACAAATCCAGCATTACTCACAGAAAAGTGTACAGGTAAATTAATGTTTTAGCATTACCGTTTCTGATGTTGTCACGACACGATTAAATTTCATATCCGATATAACAAGTAACAAAAATGCTCCGCACAAAAGAGGATGCGCAAAATGTCGTGGGTTCGAGTCCCACCGGAGGTCCGAATTTTCGGGCCTTCGGTGGTACATGACTTTCTTCTTCTTTCTCATTAATATGTGTGTTGGCTGTGTCTATATATCCCTTAAATTGACCACTTTTGAAAAATTCTATTTTTGACCCAA
>JASAND010008586.1:0-11523 GCA_030248195.1 Trissonchulus latispiculum
TGTACTTCGTTCAGTTACGTATTGCTGCAGTTTCTAGAGTGCATGAAATAGCATATTTTAACGATTTTATTCTGTTCAGCACATGTATTGTTTTGTTACGCAACACAAATTTTGATGGTTGTAGTAGTTTATCATAAAAATCTAAAAACTCCACCACTGTCTAATCCACTATAAGTCTGTGCAGGCCCGCACCCAGGATTTTGAAAACTCCGAGGTAAGTGCAACGGGGGGTCTGGGGCGGAGCCCCCCAGAATTTGAAAATTTTTATTTTTGCCCAAAAACATTACATTGGACATTAATTTCTTGCAAAAAGTAAATTATCGCGCCGAAGGCGCGAACTTTTTTTAAAAATAGCTGTTTTTGCCATAAAAATAACAAAAATTTTCCATTTTGTCATCCCAAATGGGGAGGTCTAGTCCCCTTGAATCCCCCCCCCACCTGGATGCGGCTTTGAGTCTGTGTATATATGCATAAAAGTTTACAGGCGGCAGTACAGATTTCAGGGGCCATTTTCAGATGTCAATGTAAAAAAGAAAAATCGCTGAACTGATCAGATTAAATTTTTAAAGCAAAAATAATATGAAATGCGATAGCGTGGTAGCAAGAAAATAGCCTTTAAAGTTTGTTATTTTTGCCAGTTTTCATCGGAAAAATTCCTTTTTTTTCCTTTTTTTCTGTTTCAAAATTCCTTTTTTTATTCCTTTTTTCTGAAGAAGGCCGCGCAACAGCCCTGAAGTTGCTAATAATATGTTTGTTTAGTATAATCATAGGGGTCGCGGCAGCGACCCCTATAATATGTGTGAAAAGTGGCTGGAGACAGTGTAAAATAAGCTGCGCAGAAGCTGCGCGAAATCCTGCGCAGATCCTGCGCAGATTTCATGCGCAAATTGTAGAGCACATCGAGTTTAGTATGTGTGCGAAGTTTCAGCCCCGTATCACTTACCGTTAAAAAGTTGCGCCCCGGACCGGTTATGGCGGCGATGTTTTTTTTCCGGTTTCTCCTATTTGATGGTTGTATTGTACATAATGTTCGCCGCTTTCACGTGATCTGCAGCGGTGGGCCAACCTAAAGGGCTATGGGGTCTAGTAGTACCCTCTAAAGAATTTAAGAATCACAACTTTTTTTGCGCCGCAGCTGCGCCACAGCGCCGCAGTGGCCCCGCAAAGTCGACTCATAGCGAAAAGTGACCATTTTTTTTGTGGTCGTCGCTCAGGTCGAACGTTACGAGCTGGAGCTGATTTCTTTTTATATTCAGAAATTACATATATTGAACTAACTAACGGTCCAGGTTGCGTTTCTCTATCACTTCACTAGCGACCACAGTGGCCCGTCAAAGATGGCGAAAATTCAAAAAATGAAAAATCGAAATTTCTCGCTATCTGTTTAACTTTGAACGCTCAAATCTTCCATACAATGGTTTTCTGGCACGGAGAATCGATTCCCGCAGTCAGTTTTACCGTCAGACCCACCCATCTTGCTGGGCTGGTTCCACTTTGCCGTCGGGAGGGTCAAGTCGGAAACCGCTTCCTGGAGGTCCATAGTAGGCTCTACTTGGCCTCTCAAAACTTTGTCTATAGGGGTTTTCTGGTGTGCCCAGCTCATTCCCGGTATCCGTTTTGTCGTCCGACGTACCTATTTTGCTGGGCTGGTTCCACTTTGCCGTTTGAAGGGTCAGTCGGGTGGGGGTCAAGTGGTCGAAAATAAAATTTTTCAAAAGTGGTCAAATTTGGTACCAAGTGAAAGCCCTAAGCGAGCTGAGCAACTTTTGTCATAGAACCGCATGCTCAAAGTGGCTGTAGAGTGCTGTGGTGGGGTGGGGTGGGGACTTAGGCGATTTTGGGTCAAAAATTAAAATTTTCAAAAGTGGTCAAATTTGGTACCAAATGAAAGCCCGCACCGAACTGAGCAACTTTTGTCATAGAAGTGCGTACCTAAAGTGGTTGTAGAGGCCTGTGGTGGGGTGGGGTGGGGACTTAGGCGATTTTGGGTCAAAAATTAAAATTTTCAAAAGTGGTCAAATTTCGAGTCAAATGAAGGCCCGCATCGAACTGAACAACTTTCGCCATAGAACCACCCACCCAAACTTGCTATGTCGGATTTATATACTTGCTTTCTCAACCGGAATTTAAACGACAGACATAGGCCCAACACACATATTATCCCCTTTTGTGCGGAGCATTTTTGTTACTTGTATATATATATATATATATATCATAGGGGTCGCGGTAGCGACCCCTATAATATGAGTGAAAATGGTCGAATGACCGTGTAAAACAAGGCTGCGCAGAAGCTGCGCAGATTCCTGCGCAGATCCTGCGCAGATTATGTGCGCAAAAAATTGTACGTGTCGAGTTTAGTATGTTCCTGAAGTTTCATCCCCGTACCACTTTCCGTTAAAAAGTTATGCCAAAAATCGCTTACGAGAGTGATGTTTTTTTCCCGGTTTCTCGCTTTTGATGTCTCATAAGGGGGTTTTGTAGCTTGAATAACTGCAGATAGAAAAATTTTTGCCTATGAAACCCATATATATTCTTGTAGTACAAATCAAAAATAAGAAAATAAGCTAGTTTTTATGCCTCCCAGGGCCGGAAAAAATTTTTGGCTGGGGGCCAAAGTCGGCCAAAACGCTAAAATGGCCAAAAGGTATGCTTCAAAGGCGCCTTAATAAGTCAGATTGGGCTATATATGGGGCAATACTGACTATATGGTTAAACAGTACACATATCGGGGTCGTTCAAATGCTATATGATTTTCCGTCTTCGTGCGTAATTTTTCGGTACTGGCCGGCCAAAGTTGGTGAATTTTGGGTCGAACTTTGAACTTAATTTTTTCGCTTATTTTGCTACATGGGTGGCTCAAATTTTGCATACAAAGGCAGTGGTCGGACAGTTCCTACTTTTCCTACTTTTTTCCTACTTTTTCGTATGTTCCTACTTTTTTCCTACTTTAGGTCAAAAATTCCTACTTTTTCCTACTTTTTTCCTCTGAAAGACGAAATCTGCCTGATTTTACAGAAAATTGCCCAAAAAATCGCTGACTTCATGATAATCTGCATTTAGTTTTTCGATGTTTCTGACAATGTTAAGTGAGATAATCAAACAGTAAAATTTTCAGCGTCAGTCAGCTAGGTTTCATCTGTTTTACCAGTTTCAATGTTATATACGTATATAAATAAGATACAAAAATTTGTAAATCTTTCGGCAGATTGCGGGTCAGGTTAAAATTGCTCACCCGCTTCCAGGTTTAGTTTCCGGATAACTTAACCACATGAGATAAACTTTGTAGGTTAACTACAGGGGCGTATCCAGGATTTTTAAAAGGAGGGGGTCCAACCCGAATACATCCGGGAAAGAGCCTAGTTTTTCCTCAAAAAGTGGCCAAATTTGTGCAATAATAATAGCTAAAAATTAGAAACATTTTCCGAAAACGGGGGGTCCGGACCGGACCCCATGGACAGGCCTGTTGCGGTTCCTTTTTTCCTTTTATTTCCTTTTTTTTCGAGGCCTTCCTTTTATTTCCTTTTTTCGCCCAAAATTCCTTTTATTTCCTTTTTTCTGGCTGACTTCAAAAAGTCTAGGAATTTACAAACTTTTTACGCAAAATTTACGTTTTTGCCCATATTTTTTCAAAAATTTCCGGCTTCGCCGGGGTGTGTCCGTATGGATTTTAATTTCAAAGTTGGTTTTATATTTTGGACATATATATATTTAATTATAACTTGACTTGGCTTTACCTTTTGTATTTTGATCTGCTTTGCTGGAAAAGTGTAGTTTTGAGCTATAGTAATGGCTGAGTTTTTTGCAGTTTCTAGAGCGCACGAAATAGCAAATTTTAACGATTTTATTCTTTTCAGCACATGTATATATTTTTGTTACGCAGCGCTAAGATTATATAAATTTTGATGGTTGTAAGTTGTAGGGTCGTCGTCCCACCTAGGGTTTAAAGAATTTTTTGAAAATCTTTAATTTAGACCCTCAATTTCCAGTCCCCGGCCTGGCTCCGGTAGTGGCGGCCCCAGCGCATCTCTAGAAACTACTTATAGTAGAAACAAGAACATAGCCTCAGTGTAGCTCTTGAAATGCCAGGCATTCCGTTATTTGAATCTGGACCATTTATTTGTCAAAAAATTTTGGAATTTTCGGACATTTTCCAGCACTTAATTTTTCCAAATTCCAACTTATCGTAAAAATCTGCAAATTTTGCATTCCGTTATTTGAATCTGGACCATTTATTTGTCAAAAAGTTTTGGAATTTTCGGACATTTTCCAGCACTTAATTTTTCCAAATTCCAACTTATCGTAAAAATCTGCAAATTTTTCAGCTTATCATAAAAATCTAAAAAGTCCATCACTGTCTAGTCCCTGCCTACTACAAGTCTATGTGCATATATATGCATAAAAGTTTACACGCGCCAGTACAGATTTCAGGAGCCATTTTCAGATGTCAATATAAAAAATCGCTCGGCTTCGTCGAATCTATACGATCAGAATAAATTTTTAAAGCAAAGAGAGTATTATATAATGCGTTAGCGTAGTTGCAAGAAAATAGCCTTTAAAGTTTGTTATTTTTGTCAGTTTTCATCGGGAAAATTCCTTTTTTTCCTTTTTTCTGTTTCAAAATTCCTTTTTTTATTCCTTTTTTTCGAGGAAGGCTGCGCAACAGCCCTGCATGGACCACCCCCCTGGATACGCCTCTGGTTAACTATGTAGATGAGGAGGGGGAACTCCCGACGGATAAAAAATCAAAACTCGGGTTAAGGGGGGTTACTAAAGGTTTGCCCCGACTTTGTCCGATTGGCCTACTTTCAGGTAGTGCGCGTCAGCGCACTACCTAGAATAGGGAAAAAAAGGCGTATTGCGTAGTGTTAAAACATAGTTTCCCCTGTTGCCGGCGGAGGAGTTGAGGTAGAGCCTTAATATTTTACCAGTAGAAACCCCTTCACGAGGGGTACATGCTGTGCAAATTTGAGCAAAATCGGCCGAGCCGTTTTTAAGATATGACAGATTCAATTTTTCAATGCACGACTTTCTCTCCATTTTATTTTTTTCCCCACCCCCCTAGGGGTCGGAGGTCTTAGATTTCCTATACGATATGGGGTTTTTTTTGAACAACTTTTTCCCCATTTCTGGGGAATTGAGTATGGAGTAGGTATGACCTCCCCATAGGTCTGTGTTCATAGCAGGATTTCGATTTTTTCGGAGATAGTTTTTTCAAAAATGGTCAATTCGTAAATTCGGGTAAACTTTTGTTTGGCTGGGACAATGGGGCTGGGGTTGGGTGTGGAGTATTACCCCATGGGGTAGATGAGCACAAAGCATATGAATTTCGGATCTGGTTCCTGTGGCTTGCTGGCCAGGGGCCGAAAGTTAGTGTGTAAAAAGGGGGGTCTGGGCCTATGGACTGTGGAGCCCTACAGATAAGAGCTGCTGGGCTGAGGTTTTGTATTCGAATAGGAACCCCTATATAGTGAATCTAAAAGGCCCATTAGTTTCGCTGTAGGACCTATCCATGTGGCTCAGGGGCACCCTGATGGTGCTGGGCCCAACCGTGTCGCAACTCCAACTTTAGCCTCTTATACAGAAAGATCCACAGTGAGCAGGTCTTTCTTATTTGGGATTTGGGGTGGGGTGCGGGGGCACTACAGCATAGACTATAGTAGGTTTCGCCCGGACCCCTGTGGCGCCCTGGCCAGGGGTCCGGACCGGGGACCGGGCCCAAAATGGCCAAAAATCGATTTTTCCAAAAGTGGCCAAGTTTGGTATCAAATGAAAGCCCTTGATGAGGCAAACATTTTTTGTCATTGTGGGACCCCTCCAAAGTGGCCCCAGCGGCCTGTGGTGCCCTGACCAGGGTCCGGACCGGTCCAAAATGGCCAAAAATCGATTTTTCCAAAAGTGCCCAAGTTTGGTATCAAATGAAAGCCCTTGGTGAGGCGAACATTTTTTGTCATTAGAGGACCCCTCAAAAGTGGACCCAGCGGCCTGTGGCGCCCTGACCAGGGTCCGGACTGGTCAAAAATCGATTTTTTAAAAAATTTCCAACTTTGGTATCAAATGAAAGCCTTTGGTGAGGCGAACATTTTTTGTCATTGGAGGACCCCTCCAAAGTGGACCCAGCGGCCTGTGGCGCCCTGACCAGGGTCCGGACTGGTCAAAAATCGATTTTTTAAAAAATTTCCAACTTTGGTATCAAATGAAAGTCCTTGGTGAGGCGAACATTTTTTGTCATTGGAGGACCCCTCCAAAGTGAACCCACCGGCGTGTGGCGCCCTGACCAGGGTCCGGACTGGTCAAAAATCGGTTTTCCAAAAAATTTCCAACTTTGGTATCAAATGAAAGCCCTTGGTGAGGCTAACATTTTTTATCACTGGAAGACCCCGCCAAAGTGAACCCAGCGGCCTGTGGCGCCCTGACCAGGGTGCGGAATGGTCAAAAACCGATTTTTTAAAAAATTTCCAACTTTGGTATCAAATGAAAGCCCTTGGTGAGGCGAACATTTTTTATCATTGGAAGACCCCTCCAAAGTGTACCCGCCGGCCTGTGGCGCCCTGACCAGGGTCCGGACTGGTAAAAAATCGATTTTTTAAAAAATTTCCAACTTTGGTATCAAATGAAAGCCCTTGGTGAGGCGAACATTTTTTATCATTGGAAGACCCCTCCAAAGTGGACCCGCCGGCCTGTGGCGCCCTGACCAGGGTCCGGACTGGTCAAAAATCGGTTTCCCAAGCAGCGCGACGCCCCCCACCCCGGTGGGCGCTCCGCTCGGTCCCCCTCCAACCTGTGTTCCAAAATGCTCTGGAAACATTTTCTGATAAACGTTTTATGATGTAGAAACAATTGCGTTTTTCAAATTTCCCCAAAACCATGCAGCGCGATACCCCCCTCCCCAATGGGCATTCGCCCCCCCGTCATCATGTTTTCCTGCAACCTTTGTAAAAGTCACTGATGTACACGTAAGTACGTAAACAATTGCGTTTTTCAAATATCCCAAACCCCACACAGGGCGACGCCCCCTCCCCCACCGGTGGGTGTTCGGCCCCCCTCCACGCTGTGTTACAAAATACTCTGCAAACGTTTTATGTGGCAGAAACAATTGCGTTTTTCAAACTTCCCCAATCCCACGCAGCGCGATCCCCCCCCCCCCCGGTGGGCGTTCGGCCCCCCTACAACCTGTGTTCCAAAATACTCTTTGTAAGCGTTTTCTGATAAACGTTTTATGATGCAGAAACAATTGCGTATTTCAAATTTCCTCAAGCCCACGCAGCGCGATACCCCCCTCCCCAATGGGCATTCGCCCCCCGTCATCATGTCTTCAGGCAAACCTTTGTAAAAGTCACTGATGTACACGTACGTACTTAAACAATTGCGTTTTTCAAATATCCCCAACCCCACGCAGGGCAATGCCCCCCCGGGTGGGCGTTCGGCCCCCCTCCACGCTGTGTTACAAAATACTCTGCAAACGTTTTATGATGCTATGATGCAGAAACAATTGTGTTTTTTCAAATTTCTCCAACCCCACGCAGCGCGACGCCCCCCCCCATGGGCTTTCGGCACCTCGTCGTCATGTCTTCAGGCAAACCTTTGTAAAAGTCACTGATGTACACGTAAGTACGTAAACAATTGCGTTTTTCAAATGTCTCCAACACCACGCAGGGCGACGCCCCGTCCCCCCCCCCGGTGGGCGTTCGGCCCCGTCCACGCTGTGTTGCAAAATACTCTGCAAACGTTTTATGGTGCAGAAACAATTGCGTTTTTCAAATTTCCCAATCCCACGCAGCGCGACGCCCCCCCCCCCGGTGGGCGTTCGGCCCCCCTACAACCTGTGTTCCAAAATACTCTTTGGAGATGTTTTCTGATAAACGTTTTATGATGCAGAAACAATTGCGTTTTTCAAACTTCCCCAATCCCACGCAGCGCGACGCCCCCTCCCCCCCGGTGGGCGTTCGGCCCCCCTACAACCTGTGTTCCAAAATACTCTTTGTAAACGTTTTTCTGATAAACGTTTTATGATGCAAGAAACAATTGCGTATTTCGAATTTCCTCAAGCCCACGCAGCGCAATGCCCCCCTCCCCACTGGGCATTCGCCCCCCCCCCGTCATCATGTTTTCCTGCAACCTTTGTAAAAGTCACTGATGTACACGTACGTACGTAAACAATTGCGTTTTTCAAATATCCCCAACCCCACGGAGGGGGATGCCCCCTCCCCCACCGGTGGGCGTTCGGCCCCCCTCCAACCTGTGTTCCAAAATACTCTTTGGAAACGTTTTCTGATAAACGTTTTATGATGCAGAAACAATTGCGTATTTCAAATTTCCTCAAGCCCACGCAGCGCGATACCCCCCCTCCCCAATGGGCATTCGCCCCCCGTCATCATGTTTTCCTGCAACCTTTGTAAAAGTCACTGATGTACACGTACGTACGTAAACTATTGCGTTTTTCAAATATACCCAACCCCACGCAGGGCGACGCCCACTCCACCACCCCCCGGTGGGTGTTCGGCCCCCTTTCCACGCTGTGTTACAAAATTCTCTGCAAATGTTTTATGTTGCAGAAACATTTTTTCAAATTTCCCCAATCCCACGCACCGCGCCCCCCCCCCCCCAAATGGGAGTTCGGCCCCCCTGCAACCTGTGTTCCAAAATACTCTTGGTAAACGTTTTCTGACAAACGTTTTATGATTAAGAAACAAGTTCGTATTTCAAATTTCCCCAAGCCCACGCAGCGCGACCCCCTCCTCGCCGGTGGGCGTTCGGCATCTCGTTGTCATGTCTTCAGGCAAACCTTTGTAAAAGTCACTGATGTACACGTACGTACGTAAACAATTGCGTTTTTCAAATATCCCCAACCCCACGCTGGCCGACGCGTCCTCCCCCCCCCCGGGCGTTTCGGCCCTCCTCCACACTGTGTTACAAAATGCTCTGCAAACGTTTTATGTGGCAGAAACAATTGCCTTTTTCAAACTTCCCCAATCCCGACGCGCCGGTGGGCGTTCGGCCCCCCTACAACCTGTGTTCCAAAATACTCTTCGGAGACGTTTTCTGATAAACGTTTTATGATGCAGAAACAATTGCGTATTTCAAATTTCCTCAAGCCCACGCAGCGCGATACCCCCCCCCCCCCCCCCCGTCATCATGTTTTCCTGCAACCTTTGTAAAAGTCACTGATGTACACGTACGTACGTAAACAATTGCGTTTTTCAAATATCCCCAACCCCACGCAGGGCGACGCCCCCTCCCCCACCCCCCGGTGGGTGTTCGGCCCCCTTTCCACGCTGTGTTACAAAATACTCTGCAAACGTTTTATGGTGCAGAAACAATTGCGTTTTTCAAATTTCCCAATCCCACGCAGCGCGACGCCCCCCCCCCCCGGTGGGCGTTCGGCCCCCCTACAACCTGTGTTCCAAAATACTCTTTGGAGATGTTTTCTGATAAACGTTTTATGATGCAGAAACAATTGCGTATTTCAAATTTCCTCAAGCCCACGCAGCGCGATACCCCCCCTCCCCAATGGGCTTTCGGCACCTCGTCGTCATGTCTTCAGGCAAACCTTTGTAAAAGTCACTGATGTACACGTACGTACGTAAACAATTGCGTTTTTCAAATATCCCCAACCCCACGGTGGGCGATGCGTCCCCCCCCCCGGTGGGCGTTCGGCCCCGTCCACGCTGTGTTACAAAATACTCTGCAAACGTTTTATGAGACAGCAACAATTGCGTTTTTCAAGCCTCCCCAACCCCACGCAGCGCGACGCCCCCCCCCCGGTGGGCGTTCGGCCCCCCTCCAACCTGTGTTCCAAAATACTCTTTGGAAACGTTTTCTGATAAACGTTTTATGATGCAGAAACAATTGTGTTTTTCAAATTTCCCCAAGCCCACGCAGTGCGCGATACCCCCCTCTCCCCCGTGGGCTTTCGGCACCTCGTCGTCATGTTTTCCTGCAACCTTTGTAAAAGTCACTGATGTACACGTACGTACGTAAACAATTGCGTCTTTCAAATATCCCCAACTCCACGCAGGGCGACGCCCCGTCCCCCCCTCCGGTGGGCGTTCGGCCCCGACCACGCTGTGTTAAAAATACTCTGCAAACGTTTTATGATGCAGAAACAACTGCGTTTTTCAAATTTCCCCAAGCCCACGGAGGGCGACGCCCCCTCCCCCCCCACGGTGGGCGTTCGGCCCCCCTCAAACCTGTGTTAAAAATACTCTGCAAACGTTTTATGATGCAGAAACAACTGCGTTTTTCAAATTTCTGCAACCTCACGCAGCGCGACGCCCACCCCCCGGTGGGCGTTCGGCACCTCGTCGTCATGTCCAGTATTCTTTTTTGCTCAAAAACGCGTGTAATTACACACTTTTTTCTGGAAAATAGCAAAAAAATTGTGGCGACTGTGTAACCTTACACCAAAATTTTGGACAAATTTTACCAAATGGTCGGAACTTTTTCTAATGCACAATCATTTGTTTCCCACATGTTTACCGTTTACAGGAGGGCTTCGCCCCCAGACCCCCCTTTGAACCATGTCTTGCATTTTATTTTCAGTGTATTATTTAAGCATATATAAGTTATATGCATATTATATTTGCTATATTTGTTCGTTCTTGTATAAAAAACGCGTACACACAAAAATTTTTCAGCTTATAAAGCAAAATTTAACTGGTTTTGCCAAGTTTTGTGATACAGGAAGCCTTTCGAAAAATTATGCTCCTTCGGTGCACTGGTGTTTTCCTTCGTTCTATCAAGTCATAACCAATATATAAATGCAAATCATCGATGCAACTGCTCAATTTTTTAATTTTGTCGATCTGATTTGGTGAAACTCCAAATATTGCTGTAAATAAGATGTTAAAATTTTATAGTCAGGGGGAAGAAAAAACACAAATAGGGAAGCAAGCCCCCCAACTTTTTCTTCTATTTCTGGATTGACCAGTTTGAGTATACCGTTATGTACCGTGGGCAAATACCTATCTAATCGTATATTCAAAACTAATTTCCTTATACCTCACTCAGCTTTGGCAGTAACAGGATTTGTCCATGTTTTTTTACCCGCAAATCGGGGAAAAAACATGGTGCGGGGAAAAAAACATGGCAATGATTTCTACCAACCAACCATTTTTAGAGGTTGGTAAGCATTGTTTCAGCTGTTTTTAGCGTGTGCAAAATCGCTACCTAGGCACCCTTCTAACCTCACAGCAAGCTTAAACCCGATTTTTTGGGTCAAAATGTTAAACTGGCCGTACCTAACCTGTTTGGGCATGAAACCTGCTGGGAACGGGCCATAACATGCAGAATATCACTAGAAACAAGTTAGTTGTGTTAAAAATTGCAATATTCCATCATTTTTTAAGTTTTTTCAAAATTTTCATTTTTACCATAGAAACTTATGAAACCTGGCATATTGATGCTGCAAATCAAATTCTTCGAGCTAGAAGCTTCAAAAATGCTTAAAGTTGGCATATTTTGAGGTTTTTAGCGGTTTTTGAAAGATTTCTCCCCTGAGAACAAATACGTAACCGAACGAAGCAT
>JASAND010008587.1:0-14057 GCA_030248195.1 Trissonchulus latispiculum
GCTGGGCTACCCCCCCACAGGAAGAACTTTGGTGAGTAAAATCGTTGCAAATTGCTGCGCAAGGTACAACGATTTACAATGATTTTACAACGACATTTTTAATGAAATTTTAATATCCCTTTTTAATGGATTTACAATGATTATATCCGCTTTTACCATGTGAGTTTAACGGATTTACAATGGTTTTACATAGATTCTTATATGTTTACTACATTTTTACCACGTTGCAAAATTGTAACCCATCTGTTGCAAAATCATTGTAAACAAAAGTGGACTAATTTACAATGTTTTTACAACTTTTACAACGAATTTCATAACGTGCCTTTATAACAATTTTACCACATAGTAAATTTGCTGTAAAATCATTGCAAATTTTTACAACGTTATTACAATGCTTCGAAAACAGTTTTTAACAAATTTACAACATCTTTACCTCGTTGTAAATTTGTTTTGAAACTGCTGCAAAAAAGCGTTTTAAACATTTACCATGATTTTTTAAGCAGCAAATTTACCATGTGGTAAAATCGTTATAAAGACGTTGTAAATTCGTTGTAAAAGTTGTAAAAACATTGTAAATTGGTCCATTTTTATTTACACGATTTTACAACAGATTTACCACAATTTTATAACGCGGTAAAATTATTGTAAATACGTATAAGAATCTATGTAAAACCATTGTAAATCCGTTAAACTCACATGTATAAAAGCGGATATAATCATTGTAAATCCATTGAAAAAATTATTTAAAATTTCATTAAAAAATTTCGTTAAAATCATTTTTGCGTAAAAATCGCGAAATTTTTGAAAAAAAGTTAAATTTAAACGACGGCCCACCAGCACCCCCCCCCCCTCACCTGCCCTGGCGGTGGGGCCTATAGTCCCCCCCCCCCCCCCCCCCGGCCTGGTGCTGGATGATCCAGTAGTCCAGGAGGTGGAGCTTGCAGTGAGCCGGGTTCCCAGATTCGGCTCTGCAAGAAAACTTTTTCGTAGCGGACTCAAAAAATATTTGAAGGGCGAAACTCCGCCAGAAATTGAAAAATTTTTGAAAACAAGAGCTTAAAAATCAAAACATAAAAAATTAAAGCAAAAGTCTAATAAACTTGTCGACGGCGGAAAATTTTGAAAATGTTGGAAAAGTTGTTATTGAAAAAAGTTTTTAAACCGCCGAAGGCGGTAGATTAAAAGCAAAAAATGGGAAAACAACTTTGCAGCGAGCGCGTGAAAATTTTTGAAAATGTTGGTGCTGCGTCGGGCGGCGCGGATAATAAAATCCTTCCCCATATTTGCTGGGAGGGTAGAGGCCGACCCCATCTGCTCTCCCTTTCCTAAGTGCTCCCGGCAGTCTTCCCTTGACATCTCGGCCTGGTCTCCTCCCCTTGTGTGTTCTTCGTTGAGAGTCAGTTGGCATTTACATGGATCACTGGTTGGATTATCACATGCTCATTTGCTTCCTGTTACTATATATAGTATGGCACAGTTTACTGCAATTGCATTTTTTCAGTGTCTGCCATTATATCACATTACTATATACACACAATTTCATTTTATTACTAATCAATACATTTTATCTTTTTTTAAAAGCCTAAGAGTTGATGATTTTTTCTTCAAATTATGTAAAAATTCTTCAACTCCTGTATATTCTGTCGTCTGTGTCCCTGTGGTACCAGCTGTTCAATTTCTCCATTTTTTGTTTCTCACCATGACCTACAATTTGTTAAAAGTTTTTTCTTATATCAATGTTAATTTCTTCACGGTAATATGAGTCTTGAGTACATTTATCTCTCTCCTGCAGTACTGGTAACAGTTCCCAAGAGTGGGAGCTGGGGTGAAAATCCCCCCTCCCAGTTTTTGACTGTCAGCATGTTCTCGGAAATGCCCCCTCAATAGGGAAAACCAGGAGCGCCCCCTTTTCACTGCCGGTTGGGGGTGGATGCAGCAACGGCACCTGGGGGTGGGGAGCTCACAGCTGCTGTAGGCAAGATCTGGGGCAGGGGCTCCCCCCCTCATCACTTGGGAGGCTCGGAAGATTTCTCTTGCCTCAGGACTTCTCCAAAATGTTTCTATTTTTTATGACAAAACTGCATCTTGCCGTTTCAATGTCAATGAACATGAACTATGAAGCAGGACACGGCAACTTGGAAAAGTTGACTAAAGTTGCATCTCGGTTCTAGTGAGCGGCTATCATGAAGCTTAATTAGTATGTTCTATGCTCATTTTAAAGGGCATAAATTCTTGATTCTAATAAATGTCAACCAGGTCATTTCACTTTAAGCCCAAAAATATTGAAAATTTCTAAAATCAGACGATGCATCCTTTTGAAGTTTCTTGTTTTTTCTGTTCTGTTCTGTTAGGTTCAAAATATTGCTTTAGAATGAAATTTCCCCCAAATTTTTCAGTGACATTAATGTTGGTTCTGTACGTGCATACTGTCAGTCTTTTTTTGAATGAGGCAGACATGGGGTGAAAAAAACCCACCCCCTTGGGGGAAAAAAAATCAACAGGTTTTCCTGGTCAGTTTTGGTTGGAGCTGGTATCTACCAGTGAAAAGACTTTCTCTAACCTATGTAATTTTGGTACTCGAACAACATTAAGGACTTCTGCTCATTTCATGACATTTTGAAAATGATACCTTGCTTTATGTCTGCCTGTAGTTCTATAAAGTTTGGACCTCATGCAACTTTTGTTCGGTTGGTTCTTTCGAGAAAAGCTTGCAGTCATCCTGCAAATGATGGCAAAAGTCTTTCCTTGCATCAGAATCAACTGGATTTTGCAATGTTAGACTGTTAATACGTCAAACGTGCTTTGAAACCCACTTTGGGGAAAACTCACCTCAGGGGGCTTTTGAGTGGCTTTTTGTCATTACCGGAAACACTGGGGGACTGTAGTTACCATTTATTATACGGATGGTTTATGTCGATTCTATGTTGTCAGAATGATCAATTTTGTCATTGGTAGCTGTAGCAGCATAAAACCTAAAGTGTAATTTCGTGTTTATTTGGATTCATCTCGGTTGGCACATCTAATTGCACTCTTTGTCAATTGTACTGCAAAAAATCATTCTCTGCCAATGTTATCAATAAGCCTTATCAGTTCACACGGTTTTTGAAGGCCTTCGGTGTCTGCATTCGATAGCCATAAAAAATAAACCTTATGAAACCTGTCCATTTGATGATGCATTGGTCGGAAAACATGAGATCTCAAAGTTGCTCTGTGTCGGCTTTTTGACTCATACTAACTAAAAAGAGTTGAATTTTTACACAGAGTCAGAAATTTTGTATCTGCAGGGGTGTTTTTGAGCTTTTCCCCAAATTTTTCCTCCCCACCGGGTTTTTCCCCCGCCGCATTTTTGCATATCGGCTCCAACCGTCTAGAAAATGGGCCAAGCAGCGAAAAGTACGCCAAGTACGATGGCATGCGCGGGAGAATTTCAGCTGCTCTGCAACAAAAGTTTGCCAAAACTAAAAAGGTGGTTTTTCCTTCATGGTCTCGAGTTTTGAAATTGTTCGTAAATTCTACAGTTTGCTGGTCAACTTTTCTAATTCTGAGTTATGTTCAAAGCTTTACTCCATGCAGGTAAACTTTGAACATAATGGGAGTGATAAGAAGGATTTGATTAGCCAAACAGCGTTTTGAACAATTTCAAAATTTCGGTTTTATAGCCATGGGGGGAAAAACCCACTTTTTCGGATTTTGGCTGGAACTTTTTTGTTATAAGGGCTAGCTGAGAACTCTATATACGTACCATCGTACTTGGCGTACTTAGAACTTTCTTTTAAGCCCATTTGCACTTCTCTAGGTTGTACGGTTAGGCCGGTATAATGCAAAAAGTAGCGGGGGGGAAAAACCCAATGGGGGGAAAAACCCAAATGGGGGGAAAATAAGCCCACCCCTCACAGGTCCTAAAAATTGTCGTAGCGCGATTCTGACACTTCCTGTGTAAAATTCAACTCTTTTTTAGTTAGTATGAGTCAAAAAACCCGACCTAGGCAGCTTTTTTTGAGATCTCATGTGCCATTGAAAATGCAGCATCAAATGGACAGGTTTCATAAGGTTTAACACATAAACATAGTGCAATTTTTGAAAAATGCTAAAAACGATGTAATTTGATAAAACTTATTATTCTAACGTGTAGAGAATGGTTTTTTACGTACAATTGGCTATTAAAAGTCACAATTAGATCTCTGCTGGGTCATCCAGCAGCGAAATTGCACTTTTAGGGTTTTATGCCTCTAGCTACCCAAGTATTCAAAATTGTCGAAATCTGACAGCATAGGGTGACGCAGCGTCCTCGATAATATCGTACTACAGTCCCCAATTGTTTCCCAGTTGAGCTGGTAAAAAATTTTTCAAAAAAATTTGGGTGGGTTTTTCCCCCAAAGTGGGTTTTTTCCCCGCCACGTTTGGCAATGTGCCAGTCTAACGGTGCATCGGATCGGTCTAATTTTTGCTGTGTGCAAAGAGGAAGACTTGCCATCATTGCAGATATTTGCAAAACTTTTCTAGCTCAACCCAGTCAAAAGTTACATGGGTCCAAACTTTTGCCAAATTTTTGGAAGGTTGGACCAAAAAGTAGGTATCATTTTCAAAATGTCATAAAATGAGCAAGAGTGCACCAAATGACCTGATTGCAATTGCAAAATTGCACACATAGGTTAGAAAGAGTCGCGCTTTCTGCTGGTATGTTTTGGAGCTCCTAGCTCCAACCCGTGACCCAGGAGGCGGGTGGGTTTTTTTCCCCCCAAAAAGGGGGTGGGTTTTTTTTCACCCCATGGCTATACCTCGATAAAGATTGTGTGTACGCATTACCAGAATAGCATTAATGTCACTGAAAAATTCAGGAAATTTCATTCTAAAAACAATATTTTGAACCCTAACAAACTTGTATAGGGCAGAAAAACAGAAACTTCAAAAAAAGGATACTTCGTCTGATTTAGAAATTTCCAATATTTTGACTTAGAGTGAAATATTACCGGTTCAGTATTTATAGGTATTTTAAAGTCTATTAGAATCAAAAATTTATGCCCTTTAAAATGAGCATAAATTTATACTAATTAGGCTTCATGATAACGCTCACTAGAACCGGAAATGCAACCTGGTCAACTTTTTCCAAGTTGCCCCGGAATTGTATACTTCATAGTTCATGTTCATTGGCATTGGAAACGGCTGAAAATGCGATTTTTGTCATAAAAATAGAAACATTTTTGGAGGGGAGTCCTGGGGGGTTGGGGGAATCTTCAGAGGGCCCTCCCGAAAGTTGGGGGGGGAGCCCCACCACCCCAAATCTCCGTAACACCTATGGCCTCCCCCACCCCAAATCTCCGTTCTGCATCCACCCCCCAACCAGCAGTGGCGGATCCAGGATTTTGAAAAGGGGGGGGCCCGGCCATAGTTTCCCTGGTTGGTTGGGGGGGGGGGCGAACTTCGAAAATTTGGTGGTCGACCCCCGAAATGTGATGGGGAGTATATACCACCCCGAACCCCCCCCAAAATCCGGACCTCAGAAAATTCAAAAAATGGCCTAAAAACGCAAAATTTTCTGTATTTTAACGCCTTTTTTGTCAAATGTCAAAACAAGGCTTGTTTTTATCGTTTTAGGCGTTTTTACATCGTTTTAAACCGATTTTAAGCCAAAATTTTAGAAAAAATTTTCAAAAAATGACCATTTTTTATCAAAATTTAGCTAACTTTTTGGCCCCAAAAAGTGCTGGGGGGGGGTTCGGAGGGGGAGTAACCAAAAGTGGGGGGAGGGATAGTCAAAAAATCTGGGGGGGGTAAAGTTGGTCGAAAATTTTGGGAGGGGGGATACCCCCCCCAACCCCCCCCCTCGGGGGAAACTATGGGCCCGGCCCGCTGAAATTTTCCCGAGGGGGGAGATAAATATATACTTTCCAAGGAACCACATATTTTTACGTGAAAATTAACATTGTGCCCAGAAAGCATAGTTCGCTTTGCTAAATTGTAAAAAAAGATCCCGTGAGTGAAGCAAAGCGTGGAGAAATTTGACAACAGACACACAGGGGACCAGGCGGCAGAGCCACCTAGGAGTTGAAGAATTTTTATGAATTTGGAAAAAAATCCGTCATGTAAACTTTTTAAAAGATTAAATATATTAATTAAATAATAAAATGAAATTGTGTGTATATATAAGTATGTAATATAATAACTTACAGACGTACTGAAAAATTTAATTGCAGTAAACAGTATATACTATATATAAATAACAAGGAAAGCAAATGGTGGAATGGTGCCAACTCCAGCCGGATCCGATCTCAAATATAACTGATATAACTGAAAAAATTTTTCTAAGGGGAGGGAGCCCGGGCCGAAATGTCAAAGGAAGATACCAGGGGCGCACTTAGGAGGGGAGAGCGGATGGGGCGGCCGCCCCCCCCCCCTCCCGAAAGCAAATGTAAAGGAAAAATTTTATTATCCGCGCGTAGCGCGAACATAACATTTCAAAAATTTTCGCGCCTTCGGCGCAAAGTTGACTTTATTTTTGCTTAATCTACCCTTATTTCAGCGGTTTAAACTTTTCAATAGCAACTTTTTTAACATTTTCAAAAATTTTCGCGCCGTCGGCGCGAAATTTATTAGACTTTTGCTTAATTTACGCTTATGTTTGATTTTAAACCTTGTTTTCAAAAATTTTTCAATTTCTGGCGGGTTTCGCCCGCCCCAAATATTTTTGAGGTCCGCTCCCCCCCGAAAAAATTTTCTTTGCGCGCCACTGGAGGGGGCCGAAATCGCAATGAGGGGACCCGGGCCCCGTTCTCCCTGCCTCCCCCCTCCCCTGGACTACTGGATCATCCAGCGCCGGGCCAGGTGCCCGTGCCAGACCCTACCATAGGTGTAAGGTGGGGGGGGGGGTTAACTTTGGTGGGTAAAATCGTTGTAAATTGCTGCGCAAGGTACAACGATTTTACCATGATTTTACAACGAAATTTTAATGAAATTTTAATATTTTTAATGGATTTACAATGATTATATCCGCTTTTACCATGTGAGTTTAACGGATTTACAATGGTTTTACATCGATTCTTATACGTATTTACAATAATTTTACCGCGTTATAAAATTGTGGTAAATCTGTTGTAAAATCATTGTAAATAAAAGTGGACCAATTTACAATGTTTTTACAACTTTTACAACGAATTTACAACGTCTTTATAACGATTTTACCACATGGTAAATTTGCTGTAAAATCATGGTAAATGTTTAAAACGCTTTTACAGCAGTTTTAAAACAAATTTACAACGAGGTAAAGATGTTGTAAATTTGTTAAAGCTGTTTCAGAAGCATTGTAATAACGTTGTAAAAATTTACAATGATTTTACAGCAAATTTACTATGTGGTAAAATTGTTATAAAGACGTTGTAAATTCGTTGTAAAAGTTGTAAAAACATTGTAAATTAGTCCACTTTTGTTTACAATGATTTTACAACAGATTTACCACAATTTTACAACGTGGTAAAATTATTGTAAACATATAAGAATCTATGTAAAACCATTGTAAATCCGTTAAACTCACATGGTAAAAGCGGATATAATCATTGTAAATCCATTAAAAAATATTAAAATTTCATTAAAATGTCGTTGTAAAATCATTGTAAAATCGTTGTACCTTGCGCAGCAATTTACAACGATTTTACCCACCAAAGTTCTTCCTGTGGGGGGGTAGCCCAGCCCCCCCAAGCCTTTTTTCAACCCTCCCCCAAAACTTTTTGGGGGGGGACGTCCCCCCCCCAACTGGGGGGGGGGGGGGTGGTCGCCCCGAAGGCGCGCAAAATGGCCAAAAATTTTGGTATTTTTTGGGTAAATTTTGAAAAAAAAAAATTTTCAAAAATGTCCAAATTTTTGGCTTAAACTGTTTATTATTATGAGACATACACGTTTTTAACTGTATTATGGATCTGATGACTCAATATTGTCCTTATTTTGGACTTGGAAACATGTTGGCAATCAAGTTTTTGAGTTTAAAACCACTGTCTAATGTTAAAATTACTTTATGGTTAGATGTGTTTTATCATTAGAAACGGCTGAAAATGCGATTTTTGGCATAAAAAATGAAAAATTGTTTTGGGGGAGGGTTGGGGGGGTCCTGGGGGGGGTTGGGGGGGTCGCCAGAGGGGGAGCCTCCCCCACCCCAAATCTCCGTTACACCTATGGACCCGACCCCCGACCAACATTCTCTGAGTTAGCTAAGTTTGACAAATTAATTCTGTTACTCTCGTGTAAACGGCAAGCCAGACCAAAATCCTAAATTCTAAATCCTACTTTAGACGGAGCAGGAAAAGTTGAGATTCGCGAAAACTCTACTTTCAATAACGGATCAAAGTTACTTGTAGACTACTTGGTCAAAATTTAACTTTGACTAATCAGCATTGGAAAATTCTAGATTCAAAACTATTTACTTTTTCAAGTCACAATGTTGCTAAAAATAGCACTATTTTTCTACTTCCAACTTAAAATTAACTACAGTTTGCAAATGGCAGAACTTCCCAAGGACAATAGCTAGGGCCTATCTGCATTTGAGAATACGGCCACTGGTAGGGGGTTGAAAATTTTTAGGGGGGGGGTCGTCCGAAGGCCGATTTGGGGAGAGGGGTAGCAACAGTGTTTTATGGGGGAGGGTCGGCGACCCCTCCACTTGGGGGAGGGCACACGAAGCCCATTTCCAGAAAACAATTGGAAAAAGTTTCTAATTTTTTCCATAACTTTTCTGATAGTTTACCAAAATTGTTTCTAATACTTTTCTATATTTTTCTAATTGTTTTCTTGTGGTTTTCTAATTAATTTCTGTTAATTTTTTCCAACCAGGCACCATTTTCTAATTGTTTTCTTTATTATTTCTAATTGATTACTTAATATTTTCTTACGTATTTCTTTTGAATTAATTTCCTAAAAAGTTAACATTTTCTTATTGTTTTCTAAATAATATCCATTGTTTTCAAAAATTGTTTCTAATGATCTCTGATTGTTTGAGAAACGCCTCCTTCGTAGCTTGAAGCATTTTCTACTTGTTTTTCAGATTAGGTCTAAATGTTGATTCTAAAGTCTGACTCTGACCAAAAAATGTAGAAAGCGAAATTGTTTTCTTTATATCTCAAAAACGCTTCTTTTCTTTATATCTCAAAAACGCTTCAAGATAGCTACCACAATGTATATATTTTCTGAACCGGACTGATGAGATCTTTCTTTTTGTGAAAAAAATTTGAAATTTCCCGTGCGATTTCAAAGGGCACCGCTTTTATAAGTACAGAAGAATTGGTACGTGGTACTGCCGCGATTTTCTCAGGAAACTTTTCCCCTTGTATGAAAGTTCTACACACCAAATTTCAACTTTTTTGGCTGAAAATTGCGTGAGTTATGTATTCCATTTTTTAGATTCTCAAAATCCTTTGATCTTTGCCGCTTTTTCGACTTTGACTGGTTATTAGTCGCGACTCGCTCAACGGAAAAATTTTTTCGATTAGGTTTTCAGGACCGCCTAGGCGTCCGCTTTCACCTGATATATGTGAGATTTCAAAATTTGAAAGTAGATTTTTTCGAAAAATACCACTTTTTCACCCAAAATTTCGACATAGCGAGTCTAGCAAAAGTGAGTAAAAATTACATAATCATAAAGTTCAATCTAAGCTGAATCCAACGTATAAAGTTTTTGTGGCTACGACTATATTGCGTCCGCAATGAATTTTTAAACAATTTCCCCTTTTCAGCTGGTTTTTGCTAGTTTACACTGGTTCAGGCAAATCAAGGCGGCAGCATCAAAGGGAGCCAAAAACCAGCTGAAAAGGGAAATTGTTTAAAAATTCATTGCGGACGCAATATAAGTCGTAGCCACAAAAACTTTATATCGTTGGATTCAGCTGAGATAGAACCTTATCATTATGTAATTTTTATTCACTTTTGCCAGACTCGCTATGTCGAAATTTTAAGTCAAAAGTGGTATTTTTCGAAAAAATCGACTTTCAAATTTTGAAATACCACAAATATCAGGTCAAAGCTGATGCCTACGCGGAACTGAAAATCTAATCGAAAAACTTTTGCACCGAGCGAGTCACGAGTAGTAGGCAATCAAAATCGAAAAAGCGGCAAAGATCAATGGATTTTAAAATCAAAAAATTGGAATAACTCACGCAATTTTCAACCAAAAAAAGTTGAAATTTGGTGTGTAGGCCTTTCAGGTAAGAGGCACATTTTCCTGAAAAAATCGCGGTAGCACTGTGTACCAATCTTTCTGTACATATAAAAGCGGCGCCCTTTGAAATCGCACGGGAAATTTCAAAAAAATTTTCACGAAAAGAAAGATCTCATCAGTCCGGTTCAGAAAATATATTTTGAAGCGTTTTTGAGATATAAAGAAAACAATTTCGCTTTCTACATTTTTTGGTCAGACTTTAGTGATGGGCACAGGATATTTGTTCATATCCGGATATCCGCCTATTTTGCGTTAACGGATATTCGGTTATCCACCTATTCCAAACTTTACTTCAAGAAAAGTTTTCGATTTAGCAGTTAAATTTCTAATTTTTCTGTCAAATTTTCGGTACGCTGTGAATTTCAATCATAAAGCCAAGTTACAACCTTGGTTTCAAAAATAATTTCAGAGAAATTTTTGAAAAATATTTAAAATTTTTTGAAATTTTTGTTAGAAATTAGCTAATTTTTTATTATATCTTTCATTTTTCTCAAATCGGATATTATCCGGATATAAAATTTATCCGGATATAAAAATTATCCGGATGCCATCACTGTTGATTCCGCGTATCTCACTGCTGCTTATCACCACAAATGCCACTAACAATTTAAACGCGTGGTGATTTAATCAGCAAATAATAAAACCCGAAACAGAACGTAAAATCAACATAAAGCCAAAACAGAATAAAGTGAATAGCAAAAGACAAACACAGGCTCACATTTTGCGTGCTAGTTGACAGGACCCAACCCTTCTAACACGGAAAGTTTGACCTAAAAACTTTTGAGCTTTTTTGGCATTTTGAAATTTTTGGCATTTTTGACCCCTCAAAAATTCTAAATTTATATACGTGTATCGGTGGCGCACCCAGAGTTTCCTGACAGGGGGGAGGGCGGCACCAGAGTTGAAATTTTTCTTTTCAAATTTATTTCTACACATGCTTTTGTATACGTATTATATACAAGTTTCACTTTGAGAAAAAACATGTAGTAGTTGGTTTCATTGATTGAGGTATAGCCATGGGTTGAAAAAACCCACCCCCTTTTCGGGGAGAAAAAACCCACCCGCCTCCTGGGCAGGGTTTTTTTGGTCGCCAAACTTTAGGCCAAATGGCCTCAACGACACGCATTGTTAAAATTACAGTTATCATGTATTCATGCGTTATATATTCAGAAATCGCTAACAACAAAAATCGTTATCATCACTGTCCACACCAGAAAAACTATACGTTTTTACCTTAAAATGGCAGAAACAGAACCTTGTTAGCATAGAGATAATAGTGCACGACAGTATTATGTAGGGGCGCGATAGCGCCCCTACATAATATGGGTGTAAAGGCGTCTGCGCGGCCCCCTGGAGACCGTGTTGGCCTGGTGCCAGCTAATTAGAGGTCCGGGAGTGGTAAAAAGGTTACCATCGTAAACAACTCGAGTAGTACTACAAGTACCACCATACTTTTGGTTCGAATTCGAAACTTCGAATTTTTGCACTAGGCGATAGTTACCGTGCGTTTGTTTTTTTTCTGAGTAAATAACGCTTATTGGAAATGCATTTTACGGCGAAGTGTTGGAACGATGTGGGCATTTTGGCAAAATACTACTATTATATGTTGGTAGACAGGATCCCCCCATGCTACCTTTTTTTGGTCATTTTGGCACCTGGCCAATTTTGGCTCTGTGCCAAGGTCCCAAAGTCGGACTTTCGCTATTTTTCGCAAATTTTGGTCACACTTTTCTAGAACTGGGTAGAAGCTGGAGAGGTCTAGTATCTTTTTTTGAAAATTACCAGTAGGGGTGCATAAAGTAACGAGGAGGATTTTTTAATTTCGCTCTGTAGCTTTCAGGAGATGGGCCCAAACTTTGCATTTTTTCACCTGTTTTGGCGAAAAGTTTCTAAGTCCCACTTTTACTAGAAATGGCCTAAAACTCACTAAAAATGGCGTTTTTCGGCCTCGGGGTGGTACCCATATATAGTAAATCGGGGTCGCTGAAAACGATGAGCATACTGCGGAGGTCGGTGGATGTGACCCCTGACCCACAGCGCCCACCCACAGTGGGTCTGGTGTGGGTCAAAAATGAAAATCTTCAAAAGTGGTCAAGTTTGGTATCAAATGAAAGCCCTTGGCGAGGCGATCAACTTTTGTCATTATGCCACCCACAAAAAGTGGCCCCACCGACCTGTGGGTGGGTGCCCCACCCACTGTGGGTCCGGTGTAGGTCAAAAATGAAAGTCTTCAAAAGGGGTCAAGTTTGGTATCAAATGAAAGCCCTTCGCGAGGCGATCAACTTTTGTCATTATGCCACCCACAAAAAGTGGCCCCACCGACCTGTGGGTGGGTGCCCCACCCACTGTGGGTCCGGTGTGGGTCAAAAATGAAAGTCTTCAAAAGTGGTCAAGTTTGGTATCAAATTAAAGCGCTTGGCGAGGCGATCAACTTTTGTCATTATGCCACCCACAAAAATAGGCCCCGCCGACCTGTGGTGGGTGCCCCACCCACAGTGGGTCCGGTGTAGGTCAAAAAATGAAAGTCGTCAAAAGTGGTCAAGTTTGGTATCAAATTAAAGCGCTTGGCGAGGCGATCAACTTTTGTCATTATGCCACCCACCAAATTTGCCCCAACCGACCTGTGGGTGGGTGCCCCACCCACTGTGGGTCCGGTGTGGGTCAAAATTGAAAGTCTTCAATAGTGGTCTAGTTTGGTGTCAAATGAAAGCCCTTGGCGAGGCGATCAACTTTTGTCATTATGCCACCCACAAAAAGTGGCCCCATTGATCTGCGGGCGGGTGCCCCACCCACTGTGGGTCCGGTGCAGGTCAAAAATGAAAGTATTCAAAAGTGGTCAAGTTTGGTATCAAATGAAAGCCCTTGGCGAGGCGATCAACTTTTGTCATTATGCCACCCACAAAAAGTGGCCCCATTGATCTGCGGGCGGGTGCCCCACCCACTGTGGGTCCGGTGCAGGTCAAAATTAAAGTCTTCAAATGTGGTCATGTTTGGTATCAAATGAAAGCCCATTTGGATGGATGGATGGAATGAAATGAACAACCGCCCCACAGTACGCAAACATTTCTACACATATATACGTAGGTTGGTACACGTATATTATGTTTGCAATCTGCACTGTGGACCCACCACGTAGACTGCACCTGTCCGCCCCTAGTCCCTACTATTCACAACAACAAGATATATCGAAATCATTATCAAAAGTCATTACTATATAATGCATACGTAAATACCGTTCACTCTTTCGTAAGACACACAGCTACTCAATGCCCCTCGGACAAGTGCAGTCTACAACTTTTGATTAATTTCATAATTTATTCAGCAAGAGCATTTCCTCATATAGTATAGACTTTTAAGTTAGTGATAAAATTTATCTGTAGAAATCTTTAAAAAACTGCACTAAGAAGAAAAAAAAAAATTTTTTATATACGTCATTAATTGTGACTTTCAATTTCCCAATGAATGGTCTATGCACATAGTAAAATTTCAGTTTATAATAAAAAATTCTTATATATATACTGAGTATATATATATACTATATAATTAAATTTACCAACTTAAAGTTAGTCCGAAACTCACTAAAAGAACGAAATGTCAGAAAATCTGTAAAACAGATTTTCTGGAGCAAAAGTTTTCCCCTTGCGTCGGTATGCTGCATCTCGCCTACCTACCCATAACTACCTTGGTGGGATCTAAACCGCACAAGCTACGAATACCTGAACCAGAACATGAAAACCTGCATGAAACCAAACGAATACGTACACGATTCCTATTACAGGCAAGACGACTAATCAGGTATTCGTGGGACCCAACTTGTGCGAGCCCGCGAAAGGAGCAATACGTAACCGAACGAAGTACG
>JASAND010008588.1:0-12426 GCA_030248195.1 Trissonchulus latispiculum
CAGTTACGTATTGCTACCGGTAAATCACGCTGGGTTAGTATTGGCTTTTACTTTATTGGCATACGTTGTCTCCGCGACGCTAAACCCGATGCCGTCCACATACAACCGTGTATTACATCACCACGGCAAAGCTGGTGCTTTTGGCAATGGCTTCCAAACCGTGGTGGTTTAAATGAACATTTATATATACGTACGTATGTATAAAACTTGTATTATACGCTATAGCATATATAATTACATAGTCGCTGGAAGATTAGGTGGCCATGGAATTTGAGTCACAGTCAACGCAAGAATTTTGAAATTTTGAGAGTCGTGATTTTACTCTAATTTTTGCCATGCAAGGGACTATTGTCCCTATAATTACGCCCGCATAAACTTTTGAAGCTGCGGTTCAAATTTCGACAACTTTGCTTAAAAACACTTAAGGTGGTGATTCCGTTTGGGCATGTTATTTGATTGACGGCGTAAACCAGGATGAAATTCAACGAAACTTTCCAAAACCAGTTGTTTTAGCGTTCTAACACCCGCTGCAATCGCGCTAAAAATTCAACATTTGCGTTCAGGGCAGTTTTTGCCAATTTCTGAACGTTTGGCAGCAGCTGCGCCGGAACATGACTATATCCATTCGAAAGAATAATTAAACTCTACAATTTGCTTTTGAAAGCAACTTTCTAGCTTTTCCTAATAGTAGGGCTACTAAGCCAATTTTCTTATTTTGAAAATAAAAAACTTGTCCTTTCTGCAGAAATCAAATAATCCACTACTTCTTGAGCTGAAAGCCGTAAATTTAACTAAGGGTGTCGATTTAAAGGTCTCTGAGGCTAATTATGGAGGCATGACCATCGTACAATTGCTATCCCTTAGGCTGCTATCACAAAAAATGTAGTTTTTTTGCAAAAGCACGGCCAAATTTTTTCCGGCGATTGTGCAGAATTTAGTATGCAAGCTAGAGAGTTGCCACTTTGCAGATGTGTTCTACACAAAAATGCCTGAGACCCTTTTTAGTTGCCCCGATAGCTGCTCTGCTGAAGTAGTGGCTTGCCAAAGTAGTGAAATGTAGGCAAAATCCAGGTTGCTGAGAACTTGTTTTAGTTTATTTCTCCATAACGAAGAGCAGTAACAATAACTAATAAGGGTCCCCAGCTATTTGATAGAGTTATCGAATGCTCTAACCGATGTCCTGCGAAAAAATTTACTTCAGCCTGCAAAAAATCTGAAAAATTATACTTCTTCTAAAATACAGGAAAAACATTTTGGAAAGCCAAACTTAGACTCATTGTACTCATTAAAAAGAGAAAATGTTAAGCTACATTTTGATATAAAGATGACTTCTTAACTCCAAATAATGAATGAATAATAGTGGTTCAAAGTTGATGTCTCCAAAAGGAATCACCACCTTAAATAGGATGAAACAATCTCTTCAGGAAGATAATTCCAGACAGTAGAAATTCTAGAAAAAACGAGCTACCAGTACGTGACTTTCTGAAAACCTTAGGTCTAATAGCCCTGTTTGCCCCTCGTTCCAACGTCACCAGAATAAGTAAAGCATTTGTTAAAGCTTACAATCAAAGGTATTATATACAACATTATGCATCAAATGTAAATCAAACAATAATCACCTCATTTCAAGAGACTGCAGGCCACAAACTACAAAACGTTGCTTGTAGGTTAGGGCCGACAGGCCGTTTAAACGTTTCGTAAAGGCTCTCTTTACACTCTCAATAGCGTCTATATCTTTCAAAAGAGATGGAGACCAAATCGGTGTACAATATTCAAGAAGTGGCCTTACATAGGTCACAAATACTTTCACTAAGGTTTCCGTATTTTTTGTATAAAAACTGTCGAATAATTTTCAATAGGTGGCAACATCAAATTTCTATCCCGTAATTTGATGTGTTCTCTCGATGTAATATCGGGTAACGCTGCCATTTGTATCACTAGTGGAGGAACGGTCTAGGTGGAGGTGGAGGTAAGTGTGCCCACGAAGGTCCTGTCTGTTGCGCTGGAACTGTGGGTTCCTCCATTCTAGCTGATGCAATGGAACTTCCGTAACAGAATCATCTGAATCGGAAAGGTGCTCCTCCACTTTTCGAATGTCATCTGGATTGGCATACTTTGCTCATAGTCGTCCCAGGCATACTTTGCTCATAGTCGTCCCATTCCTGTTGAGCTACTCACGATGAGTTGGATCCATGCTTTAACTGGTACCATTTCTTAGCTGACCGATTCAGCTTGAAATATCACTGTAATTGCGTCACTGGCCGCGATGCATACCTACATTTAATCTAATTGATCGAACCACTCTGGTAGACGTAGTGTAGGTGAAGCTAACTGTGGAAGCCGACACCATATTTTTCAAGATTTTCAGATTTGGACATGCCCTTGAGCTAAAAGGTCCGTACATGCGTATTCTGCATACCACGGTTAAGGAACTAAGGGTATACCCGACATAGCGGGAGCTTAAAGAACCACTTATTTTGGATTTTCAACTTTCCAAGCTTCTGCCATGCGTTTCTGCCTTTAAACTGAGATATCAGTTTAGTTGGATGTCATGAGATGTCCATTCAGGGGTATATAACCAGGTGGACAATCGCCGGAATGGATTACCGTCCCAAGGTTTCTGCACAATTCCGTTAGTTCAACGCAGTTGTTTTCGAAAATCGACAGGCCCAAAAACATAGTCAACCTAACCGCATCCAGCATCGACTGACAGAAATACTGCTCCATTGTTAGGGTGGAAAAATTTCCTCACTAGATGCGCCACAATTTGGTAGTCCAAAGTTGTTGACAAAATAGTGCCCAACCAAATAATGATCTTATGTTTAGGAATTTGATATTCTAAACTTATAAGGACCCGCTAGCTGAATAGTGCCTAAGGTTGCTGCCTGTTTCTGACCAAAACAGTCACTCTGGATCCCATCTAAATCCAATACAATATATATCCCTTGTAGCACTTCTTTCAAAATCGGTAGTCTTTTCAACAGATCTTCTAAACTGAAAATGTGATGCCCCGTTTCTGGCAATACTCGTTTATTTCCCATTGTCATCGTAGCGGATATTCTGGAGCCACACCTGGTTTCGACGTGATTAGCTGCGATATCTCCATCATTGCGCCTTCTGAAAATTCCCGAGAAAAATTTAAACTGGTTTCCTTCCACCTACCGGCAATACCCTCTATCTGATATTGACTGAAAGAATAGGCCATCTGGGCTAGCTATCTTCACAAAAAAAGTTGCTCTCATCGACATTTTCCAACTGATTTACACGCATCCGATGTTCTCTAACTGCCTTTGGAGTTAATTTAGGACCAGTCTCCTTCAGGACAGCGTCATTAGATTCCCCATCTGATCCTTACTCCTCAGCGTGCTGTTGCTGTGCTTCTTTCTCCAGAGCTTTCTCTCTCCGTTTCCAATTTCGACTTTGTCGAGTTCAGGTATCTATTTGATCCTTTGTAGGAACTTTTTCGTACTTTCAGAGTCTAGGTAGGAACGTAGTTTTTTTTCATCATCGTTCCAGCTTCCATGACTCCGTTTGGGCATCTTTTTCCAATAATTTTGATGATGCTAGAAGTTACAAATTAATTTTCCCTAAAGTGCAAAGTGCATGATAGAATGGTTGTCATTCCTTCATATTAACATATGATACAGTACTAATGAAGCTTTAGCTTGGGAAAGGGGGATTGCATGGAAGTAGGCTGTTGGGTAATTGGACGACATGTGCTGGAAAAAATTTTGCGAATTATTAGCAGTAGTGGTTGTAACAGTGCATTCCTGACTGTGATTTGATGTAGTCTCTTCCGCTTCCGTTTCTAGACCAGACCACTGTCATTGCACCACAATAGGTACTTAAGGTGCTGGTTTCCTTTCGGGTATTTTTGACTCCTACGGCTTTAATCCTGTACGCAAAGGGCTAAAACTTACGAAATAACCTATTTCCGTGCTCTTTAACATTCTAGAACCAGTCCCGCATTCTTAGGCCAAAAGATAAGAAAGTTTTGGTTTTTGGCCTTAAGCTCCCAGTAGGTAGACAAGACACGGGATTGGTTGGTATGGCTGGAAAGAGGACTCGAAAATGAACATTTTTGCTCTTACATCTTTAACATTCTAGAACCAGTCCCGCATTCTTAGGCCAAAAGATAAGAAAGTTTTGGTTTTTGGCCTTAAGCTCCCAGTAGGTAGACAAGACACGGGATTGGTTGGTATGGCTGGAAAGAGGACTCGAAAATGAACATTTTTGCTCTTACAACCTTTGAACTATCTCCAGTGGTTAAGTCAGTATAAGCAAAAAACTGTTTTTAGGGTCAAAAATGGCCAATTTCGAGGAAATCAGTTTTTTCAAAATTACTGCCACATGTTAAGGGCAAAATTGGCTTAGTTATACTCAATCGATACATCTTTCAAATGCACATTTTATGAATGCCTATTAGCCGGACCTTATTGCTTTCTGCTAGAGATTTGGCCGAAAAACCATTTTGGCAAAACTGCGATTATTTTGTTTCGAACATGGATTTCTCAACAACTACTCGACGGATTCCGGAGATTTTCGGCAGAATCGAAATTCGCACTTCTGCGGAGGGACGTTTTTCTTGGTTTGGGTTAAAACATATTGAGTAACAAGAAAACTCAATGCGAAGTTGCGAAATTTCGTGTTACTGTGCATTTGGCCGATTTTCTCGACCGTTAAGACCTGCTGAGCCAAATCCAAAAAAACGTCCCTCGGCCCAAATGTCCTTCACATCGTGGCACAAAAAGAACTTTTGGCCGATTCTTCAGTTTTGAGAAATGAATGATCAAAAACTTTTGTTCTATGTTCACCCTGTTAGATGTCAGCTTGTCAGAAAATTTCTGCTACTTTTTTTGCTAATTTTGCCAGTTCTGTAAGCCCATGTGAATGTACAGATAATAAGCTTTAAAACGATGTATAAAGCTCTTTCCAACTCCCAAAATTGCGAAAGTTATAGCGTTTCGAAAAATCACCACAAAAGCACTGCACAAAAGGATGCCAGCACCTTAAGGGGGGTCCATTTTTGGCCGATTTTTCGACCATCTCCGATTTCGCTCATTTTCACATATTTTGTTGTCCGATTGCTGTATTTTAACGAGTTTTTGAAATTCAAGTCGAATCTCTTACGGTTAGCGAGTAATTTCACCTCAAAGTCGATTCCAGCATCTGTTAATGATAGGAAACTGAAAAAGTGGTGATTTTTTCTGTGCGCCAGAGAAATCTCGCCAACGACAAAACTGAGCACTTCAACGCTCATCTTATGTTATAAATACGAACTCGAATGGTGATTTGTAGGAAGCAGAATTTTAATTGAGGCCTTCAAAACTTTTTAATTAATTTTTGGAGTTTGAGAGCAGCCAAATTTAACTATTTTGCAATGTCAAAATTGAGGGTCAGCAACTTTGATGAAATATTCTGAAAGCTGTATTAGGTCTATTTAAAAATTCTACTTCCTACGAATCACAGGTTTTGACAAGACTTTTCGAACGATACCAATTGATCCTGGTTAGCTCTGCCCGATTTTGAGATTTCTCTGGCGCAGAAATCTGAATTTTTAGCTAAATTTGAGAAATTCCCGTTTCTTTGGCAAATAACATAGAGCTATTGCAACACTGACCTATAAAATGTTAAAATATCTATTTGCGCACCATTATTGATGATTTTAAGTCAAGTTTGTGCACTAATGGTACAGATTAGTACACCCAGTTTTTCGCTGGGGTCAAATATGAGGGTCCGACAACCATAATCTCAAAAATAACGATTTTTCAAAATTTTCGAAATACGTTAAATTTTATATCAATCGAAAGCTCCCATTGTCGGGAACATTTTTTCTTCTTGGACCATAACCCGCAAATGCGCCAAATTCAAGTTATCGACCGTTAAATGATTGTCGTGGTCAAGACTTTCCAGCACCGGTGCTACTCCCTAAAATCACTAAATAAAGCCATAAAGTAGGCTTTACCCATTAAAAGTCACCCTAAAACCTTTATTTACACAAGTTATTACACATATAACCTAGCGAAGCTCCTTTCTCAAGGCTGTTCAGGTGTAAAGTGTCTTTATTTGCTACGGCACCGTCGTTTTCGCCCATTTTCAAATTACGTGCAATTTATAGCAGACTACTCGCTAAGTACTGAACGAAACTACTCAAAATTTAAACTCAATGTGCAGGACATTTGTGACAAAATTTTGTGTGAAAATGAGCAAAATCCGTGACCATAAAATTTTTCATTCTGGACCCCCCTTAAGTATTTGCTTGAATTTATTCTGTTTGGTCTTTTTCCGTGGGTTCTAATATACAATCACTTACATGTATAGTTCCACTTACATAATCACTCGTAGCTATAGCATCATATCATGATTATCATAGGTACATTCAACATTATCATCACCGAGAGCACTTGGATCGTCAACGTCGATTTTCAACTGCTCAAGGGTTTCGGGATCTATATCGGGTAACAATTTTAAACGGTTCACAGGAATAACTTCACTGTCTCCCTTTTTCATATTTCGCAAACGTACATTTTGATCCGGTAAAACTTCAGTTATCCTATATATCCGTCATATTTGGGAGCTAATTTAGCCATTCTGCCCGTTGGCTGAGGTACTTGGGTAATATTTCGCATTACAATTTTCGAAATTCTTTATACGTATACGTTTATCGTACGTTAGTTTAGAAAGTTCCGCTTTATCAGCTATAATTTGAGCCGTAATATGCTAGTCTTCCGTCAATGTACAAATTAAAGAAATCTTGTTATTTCCAAGAGAAGTTACTGGCTTTAAAGACACTAATTCCTCGAAATCCTGATTAAATTAAGGCAACTCTTTGAAAATTTATAGCACACGCAATATGGGTCGCAGCGGCAACATTTCCATATCGTTGGATTCAACAAAGATGGAATATTTAGCAAGACCTATCTACATGCAGTTTTTTCGGTACCAGTTTATTAAAATTTTGGGTCAAAAGGGGGTAATTTTTCGAAAAACTCAACTTTCAAATATTGAAAAATGACTGACTACGTTAAAGAAGATGTGCCTAAGTGGTGCCAAAAACGAAAACGAAAAATTTTCATATCAAATACTGAGCGAGCAGTAGCTTGTAAAAGTTGGAAAAAATCAACGATCAAACGATTAAAGGATTTTGAAAATCGAAAAATGTTAATAAAAACTTCAGCCCTTAATCTATTTTCTTCGTTCTTGCGTAATTCTGCGTGTTTTTAGATGGGAAAATTTTTCCGGAAGAAAGAAATTTTTAGCATGCAGATTCCGGAGAAAAACCTCGATGAACCGATATTTTGAAATTTTTCAAAATTTTTAATTCCATAAAAATTTTCCTCTCAATGACGATTCAGAAAATTTATGTTCTTGGTCTCCGAGTATGAGTATAATTATCTCTCTAGTATAAGCAAGAGTACATAATACATAAGAGTATGACAGCTGGCATACTCTATGTATTATGAGCTCGCTACATCCGATACGCGCTATCGCTGACCCCCCACCATAAATCAGACCCCCCCTCACCCGCCCCTATACATGTACGGGGTCCAAAGGGGGGATCGGGCTCGTACTTGTATATTTTGTACACAGATGTGTAAATCATACAAGCTTAAACCCCATACACAAATTGGGGCCCCGCCAAGTTTAACATGTAAGTATACTAACATAGACCCCGATCCCCCGTTTGGACCCCGTACATGTATAGGGGCGGGGTCAAGGGGGGTCTGATTTATGGGGGAGGGGGGTAAGCCGATAGCGTGCAGAGGATGTAGCGAGCTCATAATACATAGCGTATGTCGCTTGTCATACTCTTATGTATTATGTACTCTTGGTATAAGTGATCACAATTTTGTACGCACATTTTTGTGGCAGACGTTAGTTGATAATTTGAATATAGTAAGTGCGTTATTGCGCTGCGAGTGGAAAATAACACCTACTGCACTTCCGTGCTGCCTGTTGTGCACTTTGCATCAGACCATACAGTGGGTAATAACCCACAAAATACCCCTCTTTGCCGCCATGTTCCTATTAGCAAGAGTACATAATATAAGAGTGTGCCACTAGGCACACTCTATGTTATCACAGCAAAAACTATGCTGTGCTCGCTAACGGGCAAATTAGACCCATCACTTCAAGGAATTTTGTGCGCTATGTTTATGTACTAAAGCTCGAACAGGCACAAAATTCGCGCACGCACTGCTTGTGTTTTCGAGCTTAAGCACATAAACATAGGGCGAGTGATTGTACCCCCGTTTCGACTAGGTACTGATTTGCGGGGGCGGTCACTATCGTCTGATTTGCGGGGGGGGGCTGGGCTGTTAGGAGCAGAAGCAGAGCATTGTTTTTGCTCTGATAACATAGAGTGTGCCTAGTGGCACACTCTTATATTATGTACTCTTGGTATTAGAAGCGTTGATGCCAGTAAATGTAGCATGACAGAGTAGTGCAAAATGATATTGATGTTTTTAGACGCACGTGGGCGCGCGTACACCTATTTTCGCGACTATGAAGGCACTTTAAGTGTATCCTAACGAATAGATTTAAACCGACTATGACAGCGAAGACTCATTAACAGAAGAATAACAGAGTTTTACTCAATATTACACTCTTAAATAACTAGCCTACGCTTAAATAACTAGCCTGCCTACCAGTACTGAGTGAAAAGGCCTTACCTACCGAGTGTGCAATTTTACATAAAAGCCTAATCTAGAAATGACAACGGTCCAAAAAATGAGACTGCATTAGTACAAAAGACAGAGGGGAGACCTCCAAAAAATTACAAACGAATAAAGAAATTTTCAAACAAGAATCACCAAGGTCAAAGGAACAGGAAATTTTCGCAGAAGATAATTCAAGCAATTTTTAGAAGAGCAAATTATTTAACAAATTTACACAATACTAATTACAGATTCTTCAACCAATCTCAAAGATACCCAAGTCTCAGAATATTTCAATAAGCCGTAGCGGCTAAATATGACCAGACAGACAATCAAGAACCACATGAAAACTTTGGAAAAAGGGGATTAAATTATAAAATAGTAATTTAAATAGCTCGACAAGGTCACCTTGGAGCAGAGAAAGTTTTCTAGACAAATAGAAATGGTCACCACTTACTTGAAAATCAATGAAAAGCTAAAACTAAAAATATGAAGAGCAAAAACACGACTTGTCGCAACAGAGGAATACACTAGACTGAATAGACAAAGAAGTAGGCAATCATTTCTGACAAGCAAACAATCAGAGAAAGGATGATGAAATTTTGTAAAATTGAAATGGTTGCTAAGGCTGTAAAAATGGACAGCTACTTTACTGATGCATCTTTAGAAATACCGAGACAAATTTTAAAATATAACAGCGCCACCTAGTGACTCTCGGAGGGCTGACAAAAATCAAGGTATTTTCAACATAGAGAAATGGGGATTTCAAGACTTCGAACCTATCCTTGATGCAATATTTGATTACCCTCACTTCAGCTTTTATTCAGAAATTGCGTAGATCAGGATTGATGGAGTCTTCTGTGCAGACATATTTCAAGGCGTATAAATCACTTGAGGAACTTTATTTTCACTAACAGTATCCGATTTGGAACACGATTCACAATAGCTAGTCCCTAAATACCATGACTGGAGTTCTGCAGTTCTGCTTACCAAGATGAAGGTCAACAAATTCCTGAACAATGAATTCTTGTATTACGATTACATTACAATGAGCATCAGGTAAGCAATTTAAGGTACGTGTTTCCTGTCAAGTATTGTTCACTCTCACGGATTTAATCCTTTTACGAACCAAACTAAAACTTACGGAAACTTACAATAAGTCACTTTCGTGCTCCTTAGCAATCTGAAACCAGTTTCGTATTTTTAGTTAAGAAAATAAGAAAGTTTTGGGTTTTAGCCTCAGCCTCGCAGTAGTCAATGGAGACAGCGGATTGACTGTTGTGGCATTATTGGCAATATCAATCTGCCAAGTTTGGCGATTTTTTACAACACAATGGGTGAGAAATTAGCAAAAGAGTGTCAAAATATTGGAAAGTGGTTATTTTTGGATGCTACTACTTTCCCGCAAAATGTGTTACTATGGGCTGCAGCTATCTACTCGCCATTTCAGTAGCTTTTGTTAATCGTTCAGGAAAGGAAAGAGTACTGCCTGTCCTGTTTTTCATGGCCCAAAAACACGTGATTTTCCAAAATTCTGACTTTAAAAATTCGCCAAAAAACCCCACCCAACTGAATTGCAACAGCGAAAAAATTTTTAACCTTACTTTTTAACCTCACTTTCTCCTTTTCCTATGTTCATGTCAAGGTCATCTTTGAAAGACTCTACAGAACGATGGAAGTAATATTACGCAAAATGCTTTTGTCTAGTTTTGAGGACCCTAAATATAAAAATATCTAAAAATGATCAAATTCGGAGATGGTCGAAAAATCGGTGAAAAAGTGATCCCCCTTTAAATCAGCTGATAGATCACCAGTTGATTATCATGCGAGGCACCACGTGGTAGTTTTATTTAAGGTGGTGATTCCTTTAGGGCACATATTATTGTTTGACGGTTCAAATCAAGATGAAATTTGATGAAACTTTCCAAAATAAGTTCTTTTATCATTCTAACACCCTTCGCGCCATCCCGCTTCAAAACTTCGAAGTCTCCGTTCAGGGCGGTTTTTGCCGATTTTTAACACTTTCGCAGTAGCTCCATAGCTATAATTATATTCATTCGAAAGATCTTGTTGTGCTCTACATTTTTGTTTTTTAAAGCACCTTTCTAGCTTTTCTCTATAGTGAGATATAGCTGATTTTCTTATTTTGGCGCTGAAAACTTGTCATTTTTGCAGAAATCAAATAATCCGCCATTTCTTGAGCTACGCAAGCCGTAAAATTAAACTAAGGGTGTCAATTTGAAGGTCTCATCGATGCCGATTATTCGTGGTATTGTAATCTTCTAAATGCTATCCCGTACGCTGCTATCATAAAAAATGTAGATTTTGCAAAAACATGACCAATTTTTTTCCCGTGATTGTGGAGCATTTACTATGCAACCTAAAGGGTTGCCACTAACTAGACGTGTTTTACACAAAAATACCCAGGGACCCTTTTTAGCTGCCCCGATTGCTGCTTTCTAGCTAAAGTGGTCGCTTGTCCAAGTTGGAAAAAGGCGAAATTCAGGTTGCGCATACAGTTTAGTTAATTTCTTTTTAACGAAGACCGGTTTCATAATAATTAATAAAAGGGTCCCCAGCTATTTGATAGTGGAATCGGATGATGTGGCCGACACCTCACGAAAAAATTTACTTTAGTCTGCAAAAAATCTGGAAAATTAAATTACTTCGAAAATGTAGTAAAATAATTTCCGAGAACTAAAGTTAGGTTTACTGTATTATTACTACTGTTTACTGTATTTATTACAAACAGAAAATGTTAAGCTCTATTTCGATATAAAAATGGCTTCTTAACTCCAAGGAATAAATAAGTAATAAGGGCTCAAAGTTGACAATGTCTAGCATTTCTCGAACATCAATATCAGTTTTAGACTTCTTAGGTGACCGTTGGACAATAACAGGACGTACCATTGAACGACGATTCGTCCTCGACGCCCTCAACATCTGGAACTGCCTGATATTCAATAGGATCTATATATGCATCGCCAAAAGCTTGTTCGCAGTGTTCCACTCGAAGGTCCACATCTCGATGCACATTTTTTTAAATTAAACCCGAGTAAATCACGCTGGGTTAGTATTGGCTTTTACTTTATTACAGCAGCGTGATTGTCTCCGCGGCCGCCCAACCCCGATGCCGCGTCCACATACAACCGTGTATTACATCTACCACGGCAAAGCTGGTGCTTGCAAGCGGCCAAACCGTGGTAGGTTTAGTAGACGTTTATATATACGTACGTATGTATAAAACGTATTATACATGCATAGCATATATAATTACATAGTCGCTGGAAGATTAGGTGGCCATGGAATTTGAGTCACAGTCAACGCAAGAATTTTGAAATTACAAAGTCGTGATTTTACTCTAATTTTTGCCATGCAAGGGACTATTGTCCCTGTAGTGCACGCCCCCGCATAAACTTTTGAAGCTGCGGTTCAAATTTCGACAACTTTTGCTTAAAAACACTTAAAGGGGATGAAACAATCTCTTCAGGAAGATAATTCCAGACAGTAGAAATTCTAGAAAAAACGAGATACCAGTACGTGACTTTCTGAAAACCTTAGGTCTAATAGCCCTGTTTGCCCCTCGTTCCAACGTCACCAGAATAAGTAAAGCATTTGTTAAAGCTTACAATCAAAGGTATGGGACGACTATGAGCAAAGTATGCCTGGGACGACTATGAGCAAAGTATGCCAATCCAGATGACATTCGAAAAGTGGAGGAGCACCTTTCCGATTCAGATGATTCTGTTACGGGATTCATTGCATCAGC
>JASAND010008592.1:0-21672 GCA_030248195.1 Trissonchulus latispiculum
TCAGTTACGTATTGCTCAATGGGCATATCGCCGAAACCGATGGAAGTGACCACTGGTCACTACAGCCTACGGGGCCTATTGACCACTGGTCAACCGGCCTAAAACTGCGTTTTTCGGCGTTTTGGTCGGGGGCGTATAGTAAATCTGACTACGCTCGTTTCAATGGGCATATCGCCGAAACCGACGGAAATGACCACTGGTCACTTCAACCTATGGGGCCTATTGACCACTGGTCAAACGGCATAAAACTGCGTTTTTCGGTGTTTTGGTCAGGGGCATATATAGTAAATTGACTACGCTCGTTTCAATGGGCATATTGCCGAAATCGAGGGAAGTGACCAGTGGGCACTACGGTCTATGGGATCTATTGACCGGTGGTCAAACCCCTTAAAACACCGTTTTTCGGCGTTTTGTTGGGGGCATACATTGTCAATCGACTACGCTCGTTTAGCATGGCACTGTTCAAGCTCCTTGTATCCATTGCCGCATTGCTAGAAAGGGATCCTTTAAAATGGCAGAAGGACAAGAAATAAAAATGCTCCTCTGGAGCATGAAAAAGTAATATGGGTGATGGTGAGGTTGCAAAATCAAGAGAGGCCTAGTCTTTAAAATGCTTAATATGGGGCTAGGTTAAAAAATAGAAGAGGACTAGGTTGTGAGCGAATTAATATGGGCACAGCTTCGCCGAACAACCCGAACGTTTCGTCTTAGCTTAGAGCTATCAATGTCAGTCGATAAAAATTTAAGCAGTTGAGTCTGTACTCATCGAATATATATAGCTGTTTGCATGCACTGTTAGACTAGCTGCTAGGAATATATACGTAAATTATCATTATTTTGTTGTGTTGGACTACCGCAGGCTCTACTACTAGGAGAGATCTAAGGATATGATGCTAAAGCTATTAGTCCAAGTCCAAGTCAGGAGGAAATAGAGGATCGTCGGAGAGTCCTAAATTATTCTTGAATATAAATTTTCCGTATAAATGGATACGTAAAATGCACTGATTAGTATAAAGCACTTATCGAAGAAAACGTTTGCTAAAATAAAATTTCGAATAAACTTCACTTACTTACTTCACTTATGCCCTCTTCATCCCTGGACCAGCAATCTGAAGGGCTCCGGAACCATACCAGCATTCGCTACCACCTCTTGCCACTGCCGTCTGTCTCGGGCCAGGTCGTTGATCACATCGTCCCACGAGAAACCTGCATGCCTGTAGGGGCCCATTGTTTCCCAGAGGTCCCTTTCCACTACCTGTCTCCAGGATAGCGCCGGCCGACCGGGTGGCTTCCTCCAATGCCCAGGGACAGGGGAAAAGAAAAGGATCCTCGCCAACCGAGATGGGTCCATTCTAGCCAGATGTCCAAGCCATCGAAGCCGGGACATTCGGATACGAGCCGCGATTGGGGTCCTTTGCATACTGCGTCGGTACAGTTCGCCGTTACAGATACGGTCTCGTCGCTTGATCCGTAAGATGGTGCGCAAGCACGACCGCTCAAAGACTTCTAGGCGGCGTAGGTCTGACTGTCTTAAAGTCCAAGAGTCGCAAGCATAGAGTAGCGTGGAAAGCACCATTGCATCAAAAACTCGCACATAAAGCTCGAACAATAAAGCTCGAACACATACCGTAGTTGTAGGTTATTTATGAACTATAACCAAATGTATCGTGGATATGCATAATAATTTACATTTACAAACCGCGAATATGGGTTGTTCGGCGAAGCTGTGCCCATATTAATTCGCTCACAACCTAATCCTCTTCTATTTTTTAACCTAGCCCCATATTAAGCATTTTAAAGACTAGTCCTCTCTTGATTTTGCAACCTCACCATCACCCATATTCAAGGCCGCACCCAGGGGGGGGGGTTCAAGGGGTCTAGACCCCCCCCTTTTGGGATGACAAAATGGAAAATTTTTGCTAATTTTATGGCAAAAAACAGCTATTTTTAAAAAATTTTCGCGCCTTCGGCGCCATAATTTACTTTTTGCAAGAAATTAACGTCCAATGTACTGTTTTCGGGCAAAAATGCAAAAATTTTTCAACTTCTGGGGGGCTCCGCCCCCCAGACCCCCTTTGCATTTTACCTTGGACCCCCCCTTTTGAAAATCCTGGGTGCGGGCCTGCCCATATTACTTTTTCATGCTCCAGAGGAGCATTTTTATTTCTTGTCTATATATAAATCTATATAAGTCCGAAGAATAAAAAGGTCAAAAAGTCATCTAAAATTGCGTTTTTTGGCCTTTGGATGGTACCCATATATAGTAAACCGGGGTCGCTGAACACGATGAGCATGGTTCCGAAACCGCCCGAAGTGACCACTGGTCAGCATGGCCCCGTGGTACCTCGCCCAGGGTCAAAGTTAGGTTCAAACGTGGGAAAAGTCACTAAAACAGCGTTTTTCGGGGTTTTGGTTGGGGGCATATATAGTAAATCGACTACGCTCGTTTCAATGAGCATAGTTTCAGAACCGGCGGAAGTGGCCACTGGTCACTACGGGCTAGGTGGCCTATTGACCAATGGTCAAATCCCTAACACAGCGTTTTTCGGGGTTCTGGTTGAGGGCATATATATATAGTAAATCAACTACGCTCGTTTCGATGAGCATATTTTCAAAACCGGCGGAAGTGACCACTGGTCACTACGGGCTAGGTGGCCTATTGACCAATGGTCAAATCCCCTAACACAGCGTTTTTCGGGGTTCTGGTTGAGGGCATATATAGTAAATCAACTACGCTCGTTTCAATGAGCATATTTTCAAAACCGGCGGAAGTGGCCACTGGTCACTACGGGCTAGGTGGCCTATTGACCAATGGTCAAATCCCCTAACACAACGTTTTTCGGGGTTCTGGTTGAGGGCATATATATATATATAGTAAATCAACTACGCTCGTTTCGATGAGCATATTTTCAAAACCGGCGGAAGTGACCACTGGTCACTACAGGCTATTGACCAGTGGTCATTGTTTGGAATAGAGAATCTTCTGGGAGTGATAAATTGCAGACTACTTCTGCCTAAGAGGAGCGCTCCCTAAAATTGGAAGAAGGACAAGTAGGAAAAATGCTCTTTGCAGTCTCATGTAAAATGCAATATGAGCTATGATGGTCAACATTTAAATATGTCAAGGACAAGATGTAACTGGCTAATATGAGCCGCCACGTTTCTCTTGGGCTCATATTGACGCGATGATACGAAGTTGAGTTAACTATTTTGCACATTTCAAATTCGCATATACGTATATATACGTGTATAATTGTCGTGACATATATATATATATGTGTGTACGTATAATGCCAATGTACGTATAATACGTGTACTATTGGTACATTAAGTAAAGTGAATCCAACGACATGGCGGATAAAGCACACATCAAATTTTTACACATCAGCCTGCCGTGTATTTAGTTGTATAAATGTACAGTGTGCCGATAATGAAGACTTGAAGATTTGAAGGATTTTCCAACCGCAGAAAGGCCAAACGGACCGCATTAGCCCTCATTGATTTCTCCCGTGCATTTGATACTGTATGGAAGGACGGACTCATCAACAAATTAATTCGATCTGGCCTACCTGCCTGCACCGTCAAATGGATCCGTCAGTTTTTGGTGGACCGAAGGGCATGTGTTAAAATTGGCAGCACACGCAGCAGCTTCCGTGCCATGCACCAAGGGGTCCCACAGGGCAGCAGCCTGTCTCCCCTCCTCTTCATCGTCTTCATCAACGATATCTTGGATAGAATGCCTGAGGGAGTATCCGCCTCACTGTTTGCGGATGACCTTGCCCTCTGGACGCAAAACGAAGACCTAGGTGCTGCCGAAGCTGCGCTACAATCGGCTCTGAACGTCCTCCACAGATGGTCCAGGAAGTGGCACATGCAGGTCAATGTTGGCAAATGCGAGTCTATGTCCTTCACTACGCATAATGCTGAAGCCAAGCGCCGCCTTAGTCTGGATCTCGGTGGAGAGCCAATCCCCTGTCGGGACGCCGTCACCTTCCTGGGCGTCACCTTTGACCGTCTCCTCAACTTCGGATCGCATGTCGCAAATCTCAAATCCAAGCTGGCCTCCCGGATGCGTGTGCTGTCATCCCTATCCGGGAAGGACTGGGGGCTGACCAAAGAGGATCTCAGGACTGTTTATGTCACGTTCGTCCGCTCTGCCCTTGAATACTGTGCGGGGGTGTGGGGGCTTAATGCTGCTCCTACCCACACCTGCACGGCGGAAAAGATCCAGAACCGGGCATGTAGGCTGATCACCGGGTGCCATAGTGCATCCCCTCTGGAAGCTCTGCAACTGGAAGGGGGCGTAATACCATTCAAACTCCGGATTCAGTACCTGGCAGCGAAATCGTACGAGAAGAATCAACGACAGCCTGCTAGCAGCTATCAGTTCCAGACTATCCAGCCGCCAGCCGACCTGTGTTTTTTTTGCGAAAAAAACTGCGAAATTCCGCACTTTTTTTGAAAATTCCGCAACTTTTTTCGGAGCTCTGCGTAAAGTTCCGCAAAAAATTTTGTCTTTGAGTAGACATTTTTAGTTGTCTCAGATGAAAAATAAACGTGTTTCTGAAACTTTTTGAAGAAAATTTTCAAAAAATTTCGCGCCTTCGGCGCGTATTTCTATATACGTAGACACCTTTCAATCTTAGCTGAGTTAGAATGCCTAGTGACAGCTATGCAATGAAATTCTTTTAGCCTTGAAACCATAACATATCATAATTTTAAACAATTATTAACCTATTAGCAGTTTGCTTATATCTTAGGATTTTACTGACAGTCGAAACTAAACTTTTGAGAATTTCCACTAAGGATTTTCCTCGGTTTTACAAAATTTTCTCAGCTTCTGGGGGCTCCGCCCCCAGACCCCCGCGTCTCTTCACTATTAAGTATACTTGTAAAACACGCTTATACATGCTTCGACTTTCGAAGAATAGTTATAACTTGGTTAATACCATGCGTTAAAATTTAAAAATGTGTTTAAATACACCCAAATTACTAAAATTCATTAGTTATCTTTAAAATACTAAAAAATAAGTATTTCGCAATTTTTTGCGAAATTCCGCAAAAAATTTTGGAGGACTGCGTAAAAGTTCGCAAAACGTTTCGACGAAAAAAAAACACAGCAGCCGACCAGCAGCGTACTCTCAAATCCCAGCCGAGCTGGCGACGTAGAGCCTCCACAACTGCTGATACGACCGGGCTGAACGAACTCCCTAGAGAACCTCTGTGCAGACTGCCCCCAATGCCCCCGTGGGGTCGAACAGTAAATCTCCAAACCGATGACTCGCTCCGCTCTACCTGTCCCAGGAACGCGCCCCCCACAGAGAAGAAGAGAGCGGCACAGGACTATCTGGCCAGGCTGCCACCGGTAGACTATACCATATGGACCGATGGATACGCCTCCGGACGGACCAAGAGAGGCGGAAGCGGTGTCTATGTCATGGATGCCGCTACCGGTCGCCGGACTCATCTCGCCTACCCTGCCGGATCTTTCTGCTAGAGCTACCGGGCAGAGGTCCTTGCGATCAGGCAGGGGGTCCACTGGCTTCAGTTCCGCGCCCGCTGGTCCTCCACCAAATCTGTCCGAATCTGCACGGACTCTCTATCTACGGTGCAGCGATTTTCCTCTGGTCCTAAAACAATGTGCACAACAATTGAATCTGACATCTGGGAGACCCTCAACTGGCTGTTATCACTGGGGGTAACCTTCTCTCTGGTCTGGGTGCCCAGTCACTGCGGGATCTACGGCAACGAGCGAGCTGACTATCTGGCCCGCAACGGAGCTAAGATGCGACAGGAAGCTGTACCTGTCGACTATGACACAGCCGTGGCTGTCATCAGAAGAAAAACTGTCGCAGAGTGGTATTCAGGACTGTCCCACCCACGCTCGAAATCCATCTACCGGGACAAAGGTCCAGTCCCGCCTGAATCAGAGGCCGGCCTGCTGAAATCCGAACGAACAACTTTGTCCCAACTGAGATCTGGGAAATGTCTATTCCTGGCGCAATATCGACACCAGGTCAATCCCACCCTCTACCCATCCCCCCTTTGCCCAGACTGTCTCCAGAACGAGGAAACCCTAGAACACCTGATTCTAGAGTGTCCTGCTACAGATACCTCCCTTAGACTCCACCTTGATTGCAGCAATGGATTGGCTGTCCTCTGGGAATCCCCAAGGGGAGTAGTGGACTTCCTAAGGGGTAGCGGACGACTCTAGGGTTGTCCGGCTATATGGATTCGCTCCGCCAGGCCCTACAGATGATGATGATGATGAAGACTTGAAGAATACTGGTTTACAGGAACTTTATACATTTGTTTCTAGTTTGCAAGTGTGTGTCTATGATTTAGAAAACTGGTATATATCAAATATGTATGCCACTTAATTCAACTTTAAAGGGGAGAACTTTATTTGCTTAAAGTGTTCACATACGTACCTTAAATTCGTTGTTTGAGCTAGTGAAAGTATATAGATTCAGACAGGACACCTATAACCAAACATTACACGAAGCTAATGACATTACGCAAGACGGTGAGGATTTGTTCAAACTTGGAATAAAAGTAAAGAGTCTGTAGGCTGGGGTTTTTTTAGGCAAAAATAAGTGGGGGGGGGGGACGCCCACCCCACTAGTGGGGGGGAGGTCCAAAAGTGGGGGGGGGAATAAAATGAGCTAAAAATGCCAAAAATACAGTATAAAAGCCTGTTTTCTACATATATATACAGCTATAACCAAGCATAAAAGTGCACAAAAATTACGTTTTGTCACCAAAGTAGACGATTTTCGACCAAAAAATGCCGGCGAAGCCGGAAAATTTTTGAAAATTTTGACCAAAAATCCTAAAAATTTGGCAGTTTCTGGGCACCTTAGGGTGAGTGGGGGGGGAAGCCCAAAAAAGTGGGGGGGAACGAGTGGGGGGGCGGGAATAGGTCGAGTGGGGGGGAACCCAAAAAGTGGGGGGCGCCCCCCCCCCCCCCCCCCCCCCCCAGTAAAAAACCCCAGTAGGCAAAATGGTAAGATGTCGTCGTGATGTCAAGCCGTTGAAACCACGGCAACGAGCGTCAATATGAGCCCAAGAGAAACGTGGCGGCTCATATTAGCCAGTTACATCTTGTCCTTTACCGATTTAGACGCTGGCTCATATTTGACGTTTTAAATCTTATCCTTGACATATTTAACTGTTGACCATCATAGCTCATATTGCATTTTACATGCATCTGCAAGTAGCATTTTTCCTACTTGTTATATATATATAAAGTTTAATGCTGTGTCACTTTGTAACGCTCATTTTCAGATCATAATTTTTAGGGCTTGTTCATGGATTTTCTGGACGATGAAGGCAATTTTTGTGAACCGTTTGGCCTGCTATCAGATCCCTGGCTCTGTGGTGACCCTCCGACCGGTGGTTCCGCTGCGTCAACCAGTCACGAGTCTTTAGAAGAACCAAATCTCCAATCTCCCCAAAATGCTTCATTTTCCCAGTCTCTCCACTTAAATTCCCTGCTCAGTTCTTCTGAGGAGGAATCTTCGAATTCGTCCTCATTTAGTGGCAATTCCTCCGATCTGCCGACCGATGAGAGCACGCCTTCCCCTCCTACAACTCAGAAACCGATTTCCATAAAGCAAGAACCTGCCGAAACCACTGGCACCTCCGTACGACCCTGTCTGTTGGTACCGGTTTCTGCTCGATCCTTGACCTTTACCAGAAAGACTATCACAGTACTGTCTGCCGCTGATGATTCAAGTAAGCTGACGCTGGGGTGAGGCTGGATTTTAGGGTCCTAGGATAGGAGGCGATAATCCTACATGGTCTAATGTCGTTGAAAATACAGTAAGCTTCTAAGAAAATGAGGTAAATGCGGGCTAGGAGGCGGATCCACGAAGGATACAGGCATTAATTGTATACATTATAGAGAAATAATGAAAAACGCCTGCCTGCAGTCACTAAGCCAAAGCCTTAGTCCGAAACAGGAGGGAACCGCGCCCATTGGCTCCCTCCTGTTTCGGGCTAAGGCTTTGCCTTAGTGACTGCAGGCAGGCGTTTTCCATTATTTCTCTATAAAAATACAGTAAACTTAGCCTGTTTTCTACACAAGATCGTTATATATAACTACAAATCTAAGGAATATTTAGGAATCATTTAGTGTAGTTCGCAAAATAGAAAGATTTTTAGACGAAATTTTTGTCGAAACCCAATAATTTTGAGCAAAATTTGAGCAAAAATTTGACATTTTCTTGGGAGAGCCCAAACAAGTGAGGAGGAACTCGCGTGGTGAGGGGCAGAATTGGGAATAGCTCACACTCCACTAAAGAAAACCCAGGAACTGTTGTGAACAATTTTGAAAATTTGTGAAACGGTTTATTATTTTGATTCCGACTATGTTACATACGTCGAGGCGCTTTAAAGCTCGTTCTGCTTGCTTGATCGGTTCTCCGTCATACCAATACTTGGGCGCAGTCAGAATCTGTATTTAATTAATACTAACCATATTATTCAATTCTGTGTTAATGCTCGCGTGTGTGCTTTCAGAATCAGGTGTCAGAAAGCGCTGTTCTGCTGCTGACTCATTCTTTCCAGTAACTGCCACTGCTGTGGTCTGTGCGTCTGCTGGTGAGGAGATGACAGTTGGGAGTCGTAAACGACCACGCTGCGCCGACGCCGCGCCTGGAGTGGTCGGGGATTGTGTGTCGTCGCTGACGCCGAGAACGTCCACACGCGCCGATGGCACCGATGGATTTGCTCTGCTGCAGGAGTCGGATTCATTCTCTAGCACTGATAGTGGTACGCACATACTGTATATACAACAATAGGCTATAACTATAATATAAACCTATTTAGGTAAAAATCTAAGTCGAAAAATTTGAACTATTTTGGCAAAAATTTGGTGGGGGGGCACTGGCGCAGGTAATTAAATATATAATGAAAAATGCTTTGTCGATACAAGTGTATATAGCTGTTGTCATCAGTTTATCGGTTATTTTTCATTTTTCCACTAATTGTGTTTGTTCAAATCTTCAGGCTTTTCCGGAGAGTCGCAGAGTGACAGTGGCGGGAGCAGTCGCGATTCTCCCCCGATCAGTCGTGTTCCATCCTCACCCGGACAGCTGGAGCCATTGATTCCACTTTTTCCCGGCGGTGGTGGTGGTGGTGTCGGCTGCTTGCAGGGGCGTCGTCGCGTGTCTGTCGCCCACTGCACTACTACTGACATCCCCCCCACGGGCCCTGCTCCTCCCACCCTGTCCATTCGGTCCAAAATGTATGCACTGGCCGTGAAACGTGGTCTACTCAGCACACAGGTACAACACGTTTAGGGGTGCACCGAGGCCTGAACTCAGCTATAACTTTGTAGAAGTTTTAGTAGTCTTTTTACTATAATTTTGCAACTTTTAACGTCAGAAGTGAATAAAAACAAGGAGATAATCACTTGGCTGGACGAAAACTACATTAGTGTAGTGTTTGTACCAGATTTTCGTGACCTGCTAAAATTTTTAAAACTTGAGCTACTTTCTGCCTTTAAGGTCTCTTTAAGTCCGCAATTTGGCTCTGCCCCGGCCCCGGTGCATCTCTAAACACGTTATATACTAAGTGGCATATATATAGTTACCTAGACCTAGAACTATGACAACATGTATATACTTAGTCATTGCTTCTTGGCTGCCTTTTTGGTTTGACTTGACCAAAATTCATGGCTGGTGGGCGGAAAATTTGGAATTTATAGCTTTGAAAACGAAGCGCGTTTTCGTAAAAGTGTCACGAGGCCTTGAGGTCCTTCAAAAGTTCTGTTTGTGGAAGCGTGGAAACCTGGTCCGTGTAGGCGTTATGACGGTTAGGGTTGTGGATCGTTGCTCGTCTTAGGCATCAGTGAAAACTAGGCTTTTACTATGAAGCAGAGGGCAGGTTATAACAAAGACAAGTTCAGTGTTCAGACCACAGGTATAAACAAAGGCAAGGCAACGAGCAACCAACAACAGCACACTGCCCAAAATGACTCGAAACATAGACTTTTATACTTCAGCTAGCTCCGCCTCTCACGTGTTACCGTATCTCCCTTTTCTAATTACGTCTTGTCGAAAAGTCGAAAGCTCTTTCCATCAAAAGGCATAAAAACTAAGGCTGTCTCTTTCAACTCTTTCTCTGACAAAGGTTTGACTCATACGTACTTTCAGGCTTGTTTCGTAATAGTTCAGGAAACATAAAAACTTGAAAATTGGAACAAAGTATTCATCAACTGTCAGGCATTACAATTCCAATAACTAACAAAGTCACGACGCTTACGAAAATTCTCCACCAATAAGAAAACATCGGCACTCCCCGTGCTTTTGCGCAACAACTACCTTCAGCCTGCCTTCGGGAACTACCATAGGACCCATGAAAGAAAGTTAAGTCCCATTATACGAAAATTGGGGCTTAGAATAATTTCAAGAAATAAAGCTTTTAGGTAGGTACGTATGGTTTTAGAGTTTAATTAAACCATTAATTTTAATTATTCTGATACGTTGCAATTAATTTCCATTACTAAACATTAAATTACTCAGCTATGCTTTTACCTATGAATTTTACACCTGTGACAAAAGTAATAGGATATTTGATAAAATATTTTGTTGCCATCATCATTCAGTATATACGTATACAGGGTATTTTTACAGCCCCCCGATATTGACCTTCCCCCCCCCCCGAAAATGCCTTTCCCCCTGGATTTTGGGCTTCCCCCTTACTGAAGTCTACATTTTTTCCAAAAATGGTCAAATTTTCAAAAAATTTCCGGCGTCGCCGGAGATTTTTTTCGTAAAAATGGCTATTTTTATCTTAAATCCTGGCATTTTTGAGAACTTTTTGTGTTTCCCCATGCAAAAATACCATTTTTGGCACATTTTGGAAAAAATCCCCCCCCCCCCCCCGAAAATTTCTCTCCCCCCCCGGGCCCGGGGGCCCACCGGGAAAAAATCCCTAAGATTACCCTATATATATATATATACGTATATATATAAGTCTTGGTGATGTAATTTTGGAACTTACTGGAGCATCTTAGATTTGCATGCTTCGAGTCATCTGTGTTTGTGTGCTAAGTTTTTGAAGGTGACAGCGGCACATTTTGTTTGATTTCAGTCAGTCAACAGTGCTTATGGCTGGTTGCGACTAACCCAGGAGGAACGTGACACCCTGCTGCAAGATGGGAAGCCCATCCCACTGCGATTCCCGCTGGACCCTGAGGAACAGCAGACACTGAAAATGGCTCGGCGAAAAATCATCAATAAGGTTGATCGATTTTATATAAGATTGAATTGTGTTAAGGCTTTTTCGTTTTTGTTGTCTCAAATAAAAGTTTTACTATATAAATAATAATCTAAATGTTTTCTTATTTGTTTGATCTGTTGTAGGTGTCAGCACATGAAAGCCGACGAAAACAAAAAGCCTACGTGGAGTCTTTGGAGAGCCAGTAAGTATGGGTTTGGTGGGGCAGTGTTCGGTTTCCCCCCTGACATTCTGGGGTATGTAATGAGTTAATTTTTCCATCGAAAACTGCTTGCTTTAAGAAGTGTCAAAAAGTACGTACTTTTAAGGGGGGGGGAGTGGCCGGATACCAAATTTTATAGTCACCGATTAAGTTCATTTTCGGGAATAATAATGCCCCCATATGTGTCTGAAAACAAGACAATTTTTTAGAGTCCAGGGTCAATCCAGTTATGAGATTTTGCAGTTCAAATCCCTACAATTTAGTATTTAGGCCAGTATACCTCTCTGAGGGTTTCGAAGTCGTGTCACATATTATGACAAACGTCTACTGCCTAACCAATATGTTAAATAAATAAATTTGTAGCAGCAAAGATCATATAGATCTGAGCCTGTGTTAGAGACAATCAATAATGAATCGTGATCAGTATTATTATTATTATTATCAGTATTATTATTACAAGTATGAAAAATGCTCCTTGCAGTCGCATGAAAAAGTTAATATGAGCTATGATGGTCAACATTTAAATGTGTCAAGGACAAGATTTAAAATGTTTAATATGAGCCAACATCTAAATAAGTAGAGGGCAAGCTGTAAACGGCTAATATGAGCCGCTACGTTTCTCTTGGGCTCATATTGACGCTCATTTAGCTTTTGCTTACTTTTAATCCAACACTGAAATGGTTTGCATGAATAACGACGCATAAACATTAATTTTGCAAAGCTGCACGTAAATGTTTTCTTCTCCACCGCTACATCCAAGTACACATTTAAGGCCACCATATAAGTCAACAAAACGAAACCGAAGTCCAATCTAATGAAGAAACGAAAATGTGGAGCTTACACATGTTGTGAAATCTTGAGAAATCACATTTGAAGTTATCATCGCAATCATCACATTAATTCAATATTCCCAAGCTAATCAAATCGTTTATTATGTAGGGGCGCGATAGCGCCCCTACATAATATGGGTATAAAGGCGTCTGCGCGGCCCCCTGGAGACAGTGTTGGCCTGGTGCCAGCTAATTAGAGGCCCGGGAGGGGTAACAATGTTACCATCGTAAAGTACTCGAGCAGTACTACAAGTACCACCATACTTTTGGTTAAAATTCCGAACTTCGAAATTTTGCACTAGGCGGGAGTTACCGTGCGTTTGTTTTTTTTTCTCGGTTAATAACGCTTTTCGGAAGTGCTTATGTCAGCGCAGTGTTGGAACGATATGGGCATTTTGGTCCTATACTACTATGATATGTTGGTAGGCAGGGTCCTCCCATGCAACCTTTTTTTGGTCATTTTGGCACCTGGCCAATTTTGGCTCTGTGCCAAGGCCCCAAAGTCGGACTTTCGCTATTTTGGCACTTCGGTTGTGATCGACTTTTTTTCACAGGTTAGCAGCTAGATCGGTTTGGTTTGTTTTATTTGAATATTTCGGACTATGCGCGGAATGTAACGAGGGGGATTTTTTAATTTCGCTCTGGAGCTTTCAGGAGGTGGGCCCAAACTTTGCATTTTTCACCTGTTTTGACGAAAAGTTTCTAAGTCCCACTTATACTAGAAATTGCCTAAAAGTCACTAAAAATGGCGTTTTTCGGCCTTGGGGTGGTACCCATATATAGTAAATCGGGGTCGCTGAAAACGATGAGCATACTGCTGAGGTCGGTGGATGTGACCCCTGACCCACAGCGCCCACCCACAGTGGGTCCGGTGTGGGTCAAAAATGAAAGTCTTCAAAAGTGGTCAAGCTTGGTATCAAATGAAAGCCCTTGGCGAGGCGATCAACTTTTGTCATTATGCCACCCACAAAAAGTGGCCCCACCGACCTGTGGGTGGGTGCCCCACCCACTGTGGGTCAAAAATGAAAGTCTTCAAAAGTGGTCAAGTTTGGTATCAAATGAAAGCCCTTGGCGAGGCGATCAACTTTTGTCATTGTGCCACCCACAAAAAGTGGCCCCACCGACCTGTGGCTGGGTGCCCCACCCACTGTGGGTCCGGTGTGGGTCAAAAATGAAAGTCTTCAAAAGTGGTCAAGTTTGGTATCAAATGAAAGCCCTTGGCGAGGCGACCAACTTTTGTCATTATGCCACCCACAAAAAGTGGCCCCACCGACCTGTGGGTGCCACCCACTGTGGCTCCGGTGTGGGTCAAAAATGAAAGTCTTCAAAAGTGGTCAAGTTTGGTATCAAATGAAAGCCCTTGGCGAGGCGATCAACTTTTGTCATTATGCCACCCACAAAAAGTGGCCCCACCGACCTGTGGGTGGGTGCCCCACCCACTGTGGGTCCGGTGTGGGTCAAAAATGAAAGTCGTCAAAAGTGGTCAAGTTTGGTATCAAACGAAAGCCCTTGGCGAGGCGATCAACTTTTGTCATTATGCCACCCACAAAAAGTGGCCCCACCGACCTGTGGGTGGATGCCCCACCCACTGTGGCTCCGGTGTGGGTCAAAAATGAAAGTCTTCAAAAGTGGTCAAGTTTGGTATCAAATGGAAGCCCTTGGCGAGGCGATCAACTTTTGTCATTATGTCACCCACAAAAAGTGGCCCCACCGACCTGTGGGTGGGTGCCCCACCCACTGTGGGTCCGGTGTGGGTCAAAAATGAAAGTCTTCAAAAGTGGTCAAGTTTGCTATCAAATGAAAGCCTTGGCGAGGCGATCAACTTTTGTCATTATACCACCTCCAGAACGTGGCCCCACCGACCTGTGGGTGGGTGCCCCACCCACAGTGGGTCCGGTGTGGGTCAAAAATGAAAGTCTTCAAAAGTGGTCAAGTTTGGTGTCAAATGAAAGCCCTTGGCGAGGCGATCAAATTTTGTGATTATACCAGCCACAAAAAGTGGCTCCACCGACCTTTGGCTGGCGTGGGTCAAAAATTAGTCTTCAAAAGTGGTCATGTTTGGTATCAAATGAAAGCCCATTACATTGTTCAAGCTCCTTATCTGCGTTAGCTCACTGCTGGAAAGGGAACCTGTAAAATGACAGAAGGACAAGTAATAAAAATGCTCCTCCGGAGCATGAAAAAGTAATATGGGTAGTGGTGAGGTTGTAAAATCAAGAGAGGACTAGTCTTAAAAATGCCTAATATGCGGCTAGGTTCTAAAAAAGAAGAGGACTAGGTTGTGGGCGAATTAATATGGGCACAGCTTCGCCGAGCAACCCATATTCGTGGGCTTTCACGCTTCGCCATTTCGATTGCCATATACAAAGCAATTAATGTCAGTCAATAAATACAATTCCAGCAGTTACATATAAATAAAATTTATTTTATACTGGCATTTTTTTTGTGGGGGGGGGGGGTGGGGGGGCCCCCCCCACTTTTCGGTGCCCCCACCACTTTCCGGACCCCCCCCCCCACTTTCGCCCCCCCCACACTTTTCGGCAAGCCCCCACCCACTTTTTTGGGGATCGCCCAAAAGTGTCAAAAAATTAGTTTATTGAGGTCAAATTTTCAAAAATTTCCCCAATTTTTAGCTACGTAATTTATGGATTTATAAGCTCATTTTAAGCTTAAAAACAGCGATTTTTTTGTGTTTTTACCTTAAAAATGCTAATTTTTCGCTAAAAATTTCGGTAGATTTTTACCTTTGGCTCGCCCCCCACTTTTCGGAAGCCCCCCCCCACTTCCCCCTCCCTAGGGTGGGTCGAAGCCCCCCCACTTTCAGAACCCTAAAAAAATGCCAGGTATATAATTTGGTTGTGCTGGACTACGACTAGCAACGAGAAAAAAGCCGAGGCTATGATTGTAACGCTAACGGTTGAATAGAAATAGAAGATCGCCGGAGAGAGTCCTGATCCTGAAGTTATTGTTGAAATATGTTCTTTTCTTATAAATGGTTAAAACGCTCAGTAGATAAATATTCAGAGTTTATCGAAAGAAATGTCTGCTTCCACTAAAACTCGTTTATCATAGTCGTATATTATTTACCTACCGTAACTACTGGTACGTATAATATGTATATAACTTTTTCAGTCCGCGAATATGGGTTGCTCGGCGAAGCTGTGCCCATATTAATTCGCCCACAACCTAGTCCTCTTCTTTTTTTGAACCTAGCCGCATATTAGGCATTTTTAAGACTAGTCCTCTCTTGATTTTACAACCTCACCACTACCCATATTACTTTTTCATGCTCCGGAGGAGCATTTTTATTACTTGTAAACACTGATGCTTATATGCCAGCCGTAAACTGTATATGTTTGCCATTTTAGTCGCGTCAATATGAGCCCAAGAGAAACGCAGCGGCTCATATTATATCATATATATCATATATATATATATATATGGCATATATATATCTATATATATATATATATACATATTTATATATTGACCATATATCTCATATTAATCGCGGATGATACATGTACATCACATTTATATATCTAATTTATCCGTATATATAGGGGGGGCGGGGGGGAGGGAGGCCCGGCGGCGGCTGGTATACAAGTAATAAAAATGCTCCTCCGGAGCATGAAAAAGTAATATGGGTAGTGGTGAGGTTGTAAAATCAAGAGAGGACTAGTCTTAAAAATGCCTAATATGGGGCTAGGTTCAAAAAAGAAGAGGACTAGGTTGTGGGCGAATTAATATGGGCACTGCTTCGCATGAGCAACCCATATTCGCGGACTGAAAAAGTTGTATACTTTTTATGACGTACCAGTGTTCTGATCCAGTTACGGTAGGTAAATAGTATACGAGTATGATAAACGAGTTTTAGTGGAAGCAAACATTTCTTTCGATAAACTCTGAATATTTATCTACTGAGCGTTTATAAGAAAAGAACATATTTCAACAATAACTTCACGATCAGGACTCTCTCCGGCGATCTTCTATTTCTATTCAACCGTTAGCGTTACAATCATAGCCTCGGTTTTTCTCGTTGCTTGTCGTAGTCCAGCACAACCAAATTATATACCTGGCATTTTTAAGGGTTTTGAAAGTTGAAACCAAACTCCCCCCCCTAGGGAGGGGGAAGTGGGGGGCTTTCCGAAAAAGTGAGAGTAAAAGTAAAATATACGAAATTTTTAGCTGAAAATTTTAAGAGTAAAAACAAAATTCAAATTTAAAATAATTTATAAATTTCAAAAATTGAGAGAATTTTCGAAAATTACGACGTCAAAAACTGAATTTTTGACGACGTCCCCAAAAAAGTGGGTGGGAAAACTGCCAGCAAAAAGGCGAAAGTGGGGGGGGGCTCCATGGAGAGAGAGCTGTTACCCCCCCCCCCGCAAAAATTTTGCGTCTACTATATAGTTTATTTATATGTAACTTTCTCAGATTGTATTTATTGACTGACGTGAAATTGCTTTGTATAAGTGGCGAAACGTGAGACCCACGTATAGGTTGCTCGCTTGAAAATAATATGCCAATTTTGCAACCTAACTTTTGAGCTAGCCATATATTAGAGCATTTTAGACTAGTCCTCTCTTGATTTTGCAACCTCACCACTACCCATATTGCACTTGTCCTTCTGTCATTTTACAGGTTCCCCTTCCAGCAGTGAGCCAACGCGAGATAAGAACTTGAACTGTAATGGGCTTTTCATTTGACCAAACATGACCCTTTGAGACCAATTTTGACCCACGCCAGCCAAGCTCGGTGGGACCACTTGTGGCGAGATATCCTTGAATTTGATCTTTAATAACTTTCATTTGACGTGCCACTTTTGGACTTTTCATTTTTGACCCACACCGGACCCACTGTGGGTGTGCACCCCACAGGTCGGTACGTTCTGGAGGTGGCTATAATGACAAAGTTGATCACCCTCGTCAAAATTTCATTTGATAGCAAACTTGACTTTGAGACTTTCATTTTTGACCCACACCGGATTACGAGGGCCCCACCCTTGGGTCGGTGGGACTACACTGTGGGTGACTGTAATGACAAGGGATTGATCGCCTCTCCGACTGATACCAAGCTTGACCCACGACACGAAAGACTTCATTTTGACCCGCCCGGGAGGCCGAAGTGGGAGCATCCACTTGGAGTCGGTGGAGACAAGTTGAGCATGGTAAGTTGATCGCCTCGCCAAGGGCTGATATAAAACTTGACCACTGACGACTTTCATTTTTGACCCACACCGGACCCCACAGTGGGGCACCCCACCCACAGGTGGTGGGGAGTACTTTCCCCGTGGTGGTATACTTTAAAGTAAGAAATTTTCATTGTGCAAGCTGACCACTTTTGAAGACTTTCATTACACGACCCACAGAGGGGGCCACAGTGGGTGACACAGGTCGATGAGACCCTTTTGTGGGTGGCACTATTGACAAAGTTGGTCATGCCTCTCTGGGGCTTTAAACACGATGCACTTCATTTTGACACACCGGACCCGCAGTGGAGTGGGGCACCCGGCCACAGGTCGGTGGGGCTGTGGGTGAGAACAATGACAAAGTTGATCGCCTCATGGGGCTTTTCGGCAAACTTGACCACTTTTGAGACTTTTTCATTTTGACGGAGCACCCACCCCACAGATCGGTGAGACGCGTAGTGTATAATGACGAAGTTGATAAAAGCACTAAATTGGGGCACGATGCAAAAACTTGACCACTTTTTTGAAGACTTCATTACCGGACCCACTGTGAATTGGGCTTTGGGTCACATCCACCGATACCTCGGCTGTGCTCATCGTTTTCAGCGATTATTTACCTTGCTGTGGGTACCGCCCCAAGACCAGCACCATTTTTGGGTGACTTGGGTTTCTGAACAAGTGGGACCCTTTTTTCGTCAAAACTGAATTGAGAAAAATACGAATCCACCACCAACCCCTCGTCCCATTCCGCGCATAGTCAGATATTCAAATAAAACAAAACCAAACTGTAACTGTGGAAAAAAGTCGATCACAACCGAAGTGCCAAAGTGAGTCCGACTTTGAGACCTGGCACAAGGTAAAATTGGCAGGTAACCAAAAAAAGGTTGCATGGTAACATATCATGAAGTGAGCAAAATGCCATATCCGTTCAAACCACGCTGACACTTCCGAAAGCACCGGGAAAAAACAAACCTTGTGCCAAGTATGGTGCTGGTACTGCTCATTACTTGCGATGGCCTTTTCAGGCATTAGCTGAATGGCATAATTGTCGGGGCTGCGATATATCACTAGCTACCCTTGTGCTCTGGGGGCGCTATCGCTACACTGGGTATTGAATTATGTGATGATTGCATTGATAGCTTCAAATGTGATTTCTCAGATTTTCACAACATGTGTAAGCACATTTTCGTTTCTTCATTAGATTGGACTTCAGGCTCATTTTTGTTGACCCATATAATTGTGCCCCAGATGTAGCAGTAGTGAAAACATTTACGTGCAAATTAATGTTTATGCCGTCATTCTCATGCAAAACCATTTCGATTGGATTAAAAGTAAGCAAAAGCTAAATGAGCGTCAATATGAGCCAAGGCAGTGCATTAGCCGTTTACAGCTGCCCTCTACTATTTAGATGTTGGCTCATATTAAACATTTTAGAGCATCTTGTCCTTGTTACATTTAATGACCCGACCCATCATAACTCTGTCTTTTCATGCGACTGCTGAGACATTTTTCATACTTGTAATAATAATACTGATAATAATAATAATAATACTGATCACGATTCATTATTGTTGTCTCTAACAGGCTCAGATCTATGATCTTTGCTGCTACAAATTTATTTATTTAACATTGGTAGGCAGTAGGTAATCATATTGCATCTTCAGAACCCTCAGAGAAGTATACTGGCCTAAATACTGGACTGAGCTGCAAAAAATCTCATAACTGGATTGACCGAGACCTACCAAAATTGTCTTGTTTCAGACATATGGGGGCATTATTATTCCCAGGCGGTGACTATAAATTTGGTATCCACTCCCAAAAACCACGTACTTTTTGCCACAATTTTTTTAAAAAAAAAAAAATGGCACAAATTAACTCATTACTTGCCCCAGAATGTAATTGGAGAAGCCAGACACTTGCCCCACCACCAAACCAGCACCACAAACTTTTTCTCCAAAACTCCATAAAAACTTTTGTTTTCGTCGGCTTTCTTGTTTTTTTTACTACTAACAGATCAAGCATATAAGAAAACATTTAGATTATTATTTATATAGTGAAACTTTTATTTGAGACAGCAAAAACGAAAAAAGTGACAAAACACGATCTTATTGTTTTTTGGGGGACACTTTATTGATGATTTTTCGCCGAGCTTTTTCAGTGTTTTCTGTTCCTCTTGGTCTTTGGTGAAGCGCACAGGATGGGCTTCCCATCTTGCAGCAGGTTTTGACTTTTTTTTTTTGTTAGTAGCAAACCAACCGCTAAACGCGATATTCACTGACTGAAATCAAATAAAAATGTCCCGCTATCCCTTTGCCAAAACTTAGCTTGCACACAAACACTGAATACTCGAGAAACATGCACAAGTCTAAAAATTGAGACGGTAAATTTCAAAAATTCCATCACCAAGACACATATATATACGCTTATATATATATATAGGGTAATCTTGGGGATTTTTTTGGTGGTTACCCCAAATTTTGAGAGAGAGAGAAATTTTCAGCGAGAAGGAGAAGATTTTTGCAAAAATGAGCCAAAAAAAAGACAATTTGAATGAGAAAACACAAAAAAATTCAAAAAATGCCAAAGTTTTAAGATAAAAATAGCCATTTTTACGAAAAAAATCTCCAGCAAGACGCCAGAAATTTTTTGAAAACCTAACCATTTTTGGAAAAAACAAACATTTCGGTAAGAGGGAAGCCCAAAATCCGGAGAATTTTTTTTTTTTTTGAGTAGGTCACGATCGGGGGTTTTTTTTTTATTTTTGTATACTTTTCTACTGAATGACAATTGGCAACAAAAAATATTTTTATCAAATATTCTATTACTTTTGTCACATGTGTAAAATTCATGGTAAAAGCATAGCTGGTAATTTAATGTTTAGTAATAAAAATTTTGTGCAACCGATCAGAATAATTAAAATTAATGAGACAATTAAACTCTAAAACCGAGAGATACGTACATTAAAAACATTTTTCTTGAAATTATTTTTAAACTTTGAATTTCGTATAATGGGACGCATAATTCTTTTTTCTGTCCCCTGGTTCCCGAAACATTGTTGCACAAAAAGTACACGAGATACCGGTGGTGGAGGAGCATTTCGTAGCGTCGTGACTTCCGTTGGATATGGAATTGTAATGCCGGACGAATTTTCAAGTTTTATGTTTCTGAACAAAACCTGAAAAGCATGAAGTCAAACCTTTGATAAGAGAAAAGAGTTGAAGAGACAGCCTTATGCTGCTGATTGGAAAAACTTTCGACTTTTCGGTAGAGACGCGCGTGTGAGAGGAGATACAGTAACGTGAGAGAGCGGAAACTAGCTGAAACTATAAAGATGTATGTTTCAGTCATTTTTGGGCAGTGTATAACTGTTGTTGGTTGCTCGTTGCTGCTACTCTTGTTGCCTGTGGTCGAACTTGTCTTTTGTTATAACCTGCCCTCTACTCTAGTAAAGCTGGACGTGCACAAGACGGCAACGCGATCACAGCCCTAGCGCGGCCAGACTCCCGCATCTACGAGAGACCTCGAAACTCGGCCACGAAACGCGCTTCGTTTGCCAAGCTGTAAATTCAAATTTTCCGCCCACCAGCCGGCAGGAATGTGGCCAGAAAACTGTGACAGTATATACATGTTGTCATAATTCAGGTCTGAAGCAACTGTATATATGCCGCGTATATAACGCGAGATGCACCGGGGCCGGCAATTTAGGTACCTTAAATTTAAAGGCGGAAATTCAAGTTTTAAAAATTTTAGCAGATCTGAAAATCTGAACAAGCACTACACTAATGTAGTTTTCGTCCAGCCAAGTGATTTATCTCCTTGTTTTTATTCACTTTCTGACGCCAAAGTCAAAATTATGAGCAAAAAGACTGCCAAAATACCACAAGGGGTGGAGCACTCGACACCCCTAAACGTGTTACATACCTGTGTGCTGAGAGTAGACCCGTTTCACGGCCGGTGCCCGCGACCGGGTGGGCAAGTGGGAGGCAGAGATGGGGGGATGTCAGTAGTGCAGTGGGCGACGAACGCGACGACGCAGCGACACCACCACCACCACCGCCCGGAAAAGTGGAATCAATGGCTCCCGCGACGGGTGGGGGAGAAGTCGCGTCGCTGCGGCTCTCCGAAAGCCTGAAGATTTGAACAAACACAATTAGTGGAAAAATGAAAAACCCAACCGATAAACTGATGACAACATATATATA